>VUQG01003501.1:7777-19777 GCA_015106755.1 Etia nguti
AAGAGCAGCATTTCCCTCCTTTGTGTCCTAACCCTAATTACAGTAGTACAGCAAAAAAAAACGTACTGCGTAGAAACTCATGAGCAATCTCAGATGCCATATGTGATCTTTGTTTAACTGTAGTTTGGGGAGTGTGGCTCATAAGGGAAAAATTTCCATTTGTGAGATTCAAAGATAAGACGATTAACGGTACCGATTATTCACAACCTTCGTAGTTCTGAATTATTTCAGTTATTTCAAAATGTAAGTTCCTGTTACCGAGAATGTTGCATTAAGTCAGAAACACACGACTGTGGAACAGTGTGTGTTATTTTCTATGTTCAAGCCCACGCCAGCAGCAGCTAGGCCAACCACATATCGACACACCATGCCACAGCACTTCACGCCTGTGCTATTTCCAGGCCTGAAAGACAAAAAAAAAAAAAAAAAGATTTCTTTTCCTCTCACTAGCAGCTCCATCTCCTCACTTCTTCAGATAGTAGTTGTTGAGGTAGAGAAATACTCCAAGCTATGTGAGAAACAATCATGCCATTACAAAGATAGTGTCTTAGAGTTTAAGTAGTTGGTTTCTACTACAGAGAGAAGGTGGATATATCCACTGTGCCGTCACCCTCTGGCTTGTGGCTTTTTAAGCCTCTACTATTACTTTATGACTTCTGCCATCTTTTTCTCATGACTATATTTAGATGAAAGCGTGGAAGTTATCGGCTAAGCCTAGGAAGCTGCGTTTATAAACTGTACCAGTGTACCTGTAACTGTACCTTAGTTATCAGCCAAGTCCAGCACAGACACACCTATCTGTTTATACGTGGAAGTCAAAACAGGATGTTTACTTAAATAAAATGGAGCATGTTAAACATAAACTAACAAATGATGCCAGGTTGACTGGAAGACAGCCCTGAACAGTTCATCTGAGCCAGTTTTTATAACCTGTAAGACCCACGTGAGCTACACCAGCTGGCAACCCTCCCATTTGGCAGCTGCTGTCTAATTTAGGCCTAGTCCAAGGAGGATCACAGAACTGACTGACAGATAAATAATAGAATTTCACTTAATCTGAAGCACGGACTTACTGGATGGATATGGCCGTCATGTCCACTTCAGTGACTCAAATTAGTTGAGGTGAAGAGACAGCTAGTGCCTGCAACCTGAGACTTTAATAAGTAAGTTATTTTGAAAAAATTCTACTCGCACAGAATGATTTGCTATAAAGATGAATGTGAGTTTTCATATTTTTGCCAACTTGCGTTTGGAGCCAGCCTCAAAGAGCCATTCTGCATTTTGCTACAGCTCCAGAGGTTTCTGTTAGATGCCATCAGATCACTTTAAGCTAATGTCAGCACATCAGTCAACTCCCCTATGGCATCTGTTGTCCCGCACATAGACGCTGCACTATATAGGCCGCCACACTTTAAAGTGGTGGGCTTTTAGTCTTAATGTTTCTGGACTGGTGAGCTTAAAGTGTCTTTTAGAGTCCGCCTGTACTAAAAATGCTGCTCATCCTTGTGGAAACCAAATTAGCTGCCAAGCAGCTATGAGTACTGCTGTCACAGAACACAGGACTATAAATCAAACTTATCTGGAGTAACACTGTGTCCTTATCTCAGTGAGACAGTAGAAAGTGAAGGCTAAAAACTGTCCCTGCATGTCTTTCATCTTATTTATTTATTTATTTTTGCAGGTTATGTCCAGGCATCCAAACGAGATAAGAAGTTTGCCACCTGCGCTCCAAACTTCTCCTACGCTTCACTGTGCGAATGTCTCCGCCGTGCATTCATCTACCGCCAACCTTCGCCGGTGGAGACCGTCCTCTTCAACAGGAAGCAGGGCCGTCAGGTAGGACAGGTTGCCAAGCAACAGGTGGCCAGCCTGGACTCCGACAAACCAATCCTGGGCTTCAGAGCGACCAATGAGAGACTGTACATCCTGACCTCCAGTAATCTCTTTGTTCTAAAGGTCAATAATAATTAGATTTGGGACTCTGTTAGATTTTCATCTCACTACCCCCCTGAGAGCTCCATCATTCCACACTGAAGGCTGATTATCTGCTTGAGCTGAAAAATGATCCTTTGTGCTTTTTGTTTGGGATGAAGCCCTCCTCGTATTTCCCTTTTCAGATGTCTTCTGTGTGTTACAAAATGTCTACATGATCAAGAAGTGAAAAATCATGTTCTTAGAGTAAAAAGTGGAAAATAAATGTTTCTTGAATTGATTTTTTTCCCTCAGTGACTGGATTACTGACATGAATGTAAATGAGGCAGATATTACATGGAGAAACATATTTGGACTATTTGGCCTCCATAACTCGACTTCTTTCAAGCCACTCTGTGAATAAATCCAAAACATACATGTTGGTGTTTATTTCTATGTTCTTTGGGACATTTATGCAATTGACCTTTTTGCAGTAAAATTCTTTATTTGCATGATGACATATATATAACATATGAATAAACATGTAACCTAACATTTAATCTAAGTAATTATTAAAAGCACTCTGCAAATAGTTCAGTGTTAGCAAATAGTTTTAGTAAGTTATTGTTAGTGTAGAGACGTAGAGAAGCACAGCACCATGCGTACCATAATGTGTCGGACATCTGGCTAAACATCAGCTAAACAGTGCAGCACACTGGATCGGTTCAGTCTCATGTGATAAACTTCAGTGTATTATTGCATCGATGCTCTGCTTCAGTTCTTTGGGTCTCCTTTCTCGACACATGTCGAGCTCATGCAGCGTTACAGCTTTAGGTGCGGTCTGTCACTATGTTTATAGTTCATTAACTGACTGACAACAATTCTAAAAAAAAAAGAGGACAAGGATGTTCGCACACACTGGCTTATTTAAAAGTCTTTGCTCGTCACATGTTGTGCTAACTTATGTCGCACAACATACTCCTACACAGCTCACTGTGTCACATAATCAGAGGAACTGTTCTTTCTGTTACTTAAAATTTTAATTCTCATTTCCAGTAAAACTAATGGAACGTTATACCTCATCTACATTCAGAAACCTTTCTAGTTCCTGTCCTGTCTCTGTTCTGAAGGTTTTTACAAAGTGTGAATTGCACATTTTTTTCCTTAGACAATGGCGAATATAGATGTGTTTCTCCTGTCAGTATTTTCTGATTTATGAGGTGATTAAAAAAAGATATACTCCCCCCTGAGAAAACTTCAAATTTATCAAATCATATGCAACTTTTGAACCTCGCTTTATCCAATAAAGATATTTCATTTATTATATTATGTTATGTAACATTTAAGGTAATAATGTAATACAAAATTTCACTAAGACATAACCCATTAATCTTAATGGTTGGAGAGAGCAGCACAACCAAAGTCATTGTTACCGTGTGCAATGTACTTGATTTTGCTGCCTTTGAAATGGTTGCTTCGAAGGACTTGGCAAGGTCTGCAACCGCCGCGGTCAGTTGCACTAAATACGGGAATAAGACGGAGTCGCTCTGCTGTCAGTTGAATGGGGTTAGGCTGGCAATTACATGGAATCTGTGATAATGCAGCAAGTACTGTTAACTGTGATAACTTGGGAAAAAATTGCAAATCCGTTGCCATCTGCATGCACAGAAATTCATATTAAATACTTACATTCAGACTCATAGGTTTGAAACAGAAATTCCTCCACAAATAGATATGTATTTGCTGCAGATCAAGGCTAAGACTGCAAAATGACATGGGGACTTGTCACTTTTATGTAGGAATATTGCCAGATTTGAACCAGTTGAATTGAGTCCCCTATTGCAAAGAGACTTCACAGATGAGTTGTTCCCATTGGTGCAGGCAGACCCTGCAATTATTTGTAAACCTTAGCCAGTCAGTCCGAGTCGGACC
Source organism: Etia nguti (assembly GCA_015106755.1). Lineage (NCBI taxonomy): Eukaryota > Metazoa > Chordata > Actinopteri > Cichliformes > Cichlidae > Etia > Etia nguti. Next base: position 11,621 of record VUQG01003501.1, read on the forward strand.
GCGATTGTTTGGAGACAAGTTGCTTCCCACCAGGCAACCTGTGCAACTAGTTTGCAATCAAAATTGGTTTCCAAGAGGTTGATGGTCAAGCACCCTCCACCTTTGTTTGCTGCAACTACTTGTAATCAGTGCCTGACAGCACAAAACTTAGAGGTTGCTATCCTACTTTTACTCTAGTGTGATTGAGCCATTAGTTATCCTGAACTTTACCAGTTGCATCTACCCTCAAATAATCTGATCATATTTTTGAAGACTTTAATTGAATGACTTCTGTTGTTCTAAACATATATTTCATATTTCTGCATTACTACTGACTTTTTTAAATCCATGAAATGCTTTCTTTTAACAGGATGGTGTAAATTTCTCATTATGAATAAGTGATTCATTGGAGGCTGCTTGGTTGTAGTATTGTGTCAGATGGTCAGTGAGGATGTGAACGGTGAGGAAATCCCTCTCTTTGGCTCGTTTGCAATCATCAGAAAAATGAAAGAGCTGGTTATTCATTTCCATAAATTTCCATAAACATGTTTCACACATCACACTGGCTTCTGTTGCATCAGCCTCAATCTTGAACAGAGTGGTTATTCTTGAAGCCTAAAATCTCAAGAGGCCTAAAAATGCAATCATGTCGTATTCGAAAGGGACTTTTTTTTTTCTCATCTTTTTTTTAAAAGCTGGGCAACATTTAAATGGAAATGCTGTTCTTGTCATACAAGCCGCGACTGTATTTTGTGTCTGATATATTTTTCCTCTGATGTATTAAACTTTAGAAATCTGAGCTGGATAATGGAGTTGACGCTCTAAACTTTTGTGCATTTTCTCCAGCATCAAACACAAGAAGAGCTGCAGTTTGCATTAGCTGTAAATTTTTCACATCTTTATGGCAAAGCTAGAGTCTTGCCTTGCTGCTTGTTCAGCAGTAACCTTTTCTTCCTCCTCTTTAAGAAACTTTGAAGAAGGCCACTCATAAAATCGACCAAGAAATACGCAAAGGTTCAAGAGAGACGCTAATGGACTTTTCTGTAAAAAGAATGGGATGGTCTGCTTGCTGTTTTTGTGATTGTAACACATGAAAAAGCAGCAAGATAGAAAGAGAGAGAGATGCACAAGCAGTAGAATGAAGGTTTATGAAGGACTGGTGCTGAAAAAGCAAAAAGCTTAAACACAACATCACCTTTAACCCCCGTGAGAAATCGATCTATATCAGTGTCTTTTCCTGTTCAACTGAAGGTAACAATAATCAGAAATCAGCCAGTCATTGCTTGTTGTCTGGTAAAACTTGCGAATATTCACAAATTCTAGGAGAATAGCTCTAACCAATCGTGGTATTACCTATATTGATGCCTTGAGATTGCCAATGTTGCATGAAGTGGAACGACTGATGAACACCGCACGTCTTAATAAAACTACCGAGTCAAAGCAGTTTGCCTGAACAATTTAGCTTGTTTCTCACAATGGACAGTTTTATAAAGACTATCCACAATTTGTGCCCTCAGTTCCTTTGAGTTCTGACCCTTTTTGAGCCATTTGCCTTGACTGTACAAAGACTCACAATAGGCTGTGGGTAATCAACTTTTTCTAGTTTCTATGTAATTGTTTTGCTCCGGAAAATCCAGTTTCCCTCTGTTTTTATTTAATTATTTGTGTGCAATTGCATTAGGACGCACCGCTTGTTTTTATTAGCTGTACCAGCATCCCTAGATTACTTGAAGGCAGCCTGTCAAAGCTGCTAATGTCTCTGAGGATGGGCTGTGTGTTTACTCAGACACAAAGAAAGAAAAAAAAAAACATGTTGTCAAGCCATCTAGCCGCAGAGAATTGGAGAATGAAAAACTGTAACTGCTCAAAGTCTGCATTTCCCAAACCTTAATATTGCTGTCTTCAGGTAAACACCACCTGAGTTTATAAACTGAGATTTTTGGGAGTTTTATTAAAAGAGCATTTCCATGACTAACAGCAATAAATTTGGTAAAAATCTAATCAGTTCTCCTGAATGAGTTTCACTCGCTGCAGGGTCAGTCTGGCTCTAAATTAAAATCAAGTTTCCTGAGACGGCGACATGCATCTGACTCATATTTCTCCACCAGAGCACACTCATTCATATATAGAGACGGATACAATCATAATGAAATAGGAAAGACAATAAGGGTGGTGCAGTGGTGGCAGGCTACAGAGACGTATAGCATTTCAGTTGAAATAACTTTTTATAACACTCGGTTAAAATAATTTGCTTTATGAAATTGCTCTTCAAGGTTAACTGATTAAAATGTAACACACTGCAGAGGAAAAGCACAAGAAGTAGATACAGGGTCATCGTCAGGAGTTAGATGAATCTGTGCTTTGCAGTACACTCTGCAGTACAGAAATATGTTGGCACATTAACACACTGCAGTATGAGAGCTGTATTTTTTTTTTTTATTGTGGACGACCAAGATGTACAGTATAGCACATCCCAGCAAAAATACAGGAACAGAGGTACTAAACAATACACAGCATCAGATCAGCGTGACAGAACACTTATTAATGCAGTCATCTGCCAAATAATATGGTGTGCTGCGTGTTGAAGTTTAATTAGCCAATATCTGTGTCTGTCTCTTAGTCTTAGTGCTCCCTCTCTCATCTAAATATGATGAGAAATTAATTCACTTACAATATTAGACTTCAGAAAACCAAGATGGCTATGGCCAGCAGTGTCACAGTGGCTATGTCTATGCGTTATGGTCTATCGTCACCAAACTGTATATAAAAGATGGACATAGCCAGTGTGACATAACCCACTGGTCATGACGCCTCAAACTGAGACTTCCATGTCAAAATTTGGCTGGAGGGACTTTGACGTGTTCTTCCTTTTGATGGCTTTTAGAGCATATGTTACTTAGTACTAGTTGACCAATGTGTGACAGTACAGTTTATGAATGTCTCTTGCAAACCAAGGCTGCTAGCTTTAGCTGCCAATTTGGTGTACCAGCCTTTCATCCGTATAAGGTATCTTCCGGCTCCAAGAAATGAAAATGTCACTGTGGTCACGTCCATGTTTTATACTGTTCATTCCAAGAAGCTACATCCATCTTTATTGTACAGGCTCTGGTAATCACCCAGCAGCCTAGCTCCTTATCCTTTTTGGAGTTTTGTGCCCTTGTATAGCGATCAGCTACTTGCAGAACAAAGGCAAAACATTTCCCGGGCAGGCTGAACTGTTCACTTGTCTGTATGCTCATAGGGGTCTTCTAAATAACTCTTTGTCTGGTCGCTCCCACAGGGCCAATTTACAATGGGAGTCCCTACCGGGGGGCAAAGGCCCCAAACAACATAGCCCCTGGGATACACAAACCCCTCCACCATGATAAGGTAGCGATTTGTGGAGGGGGGGATACACAACATACAATACATAAATTACATTCAGTGATAATAAAGCGTGTTAGTGACTTACTTTAATCAACAGGGATTAAAATAAGTTAAAAAGAATCAAGTTTCAGTTAAATACAGGCTTATCTTTGTCAAATACAGCACTGATATATATGGTAACAGCATTAATTTGTCATCTTTACTGTGAGCAGATCTGAGAGGTTTTGAAAAAACTAAAACAATTGGTTTGTGATTAAAGCTCAGCTCCTCGTGATGGAAACGACGTTCTCTGCAGGTGTAATTGGCACCTTTTTAAATGATTAAACAATTAAAACAAACAAACCCACATACTTTCCCGACAGGAGATTTGTGTAGGTAAATTAGTCCTGAGTTGATTGCACATTCTTTGGTAATGAATGGAGCTCCACCCGGATGGCATCAATCCATGGATGAAAATAATTAGGGAGTCATGTCATACCTGCGTGATATCTGTCCACGGACGGTGAGTGCTAGATCACCACAGAAAGTGCACTCAACTTGAAATGAGGCAGATTACTCAGTTTTTAATTATGGATCTCAAATTTCATTGAAAGATTTTTTACAAACCAGTTTTTCTAAGTGAAATTATTGATTTAATCACAGAAAATTATAGCCTGTAGACTCTGTCAAAGACCCAATCAGTTTCATTGTAATCATTTTGCAGACTAACATTTAAGAAGTAGTTCAGTGGTTTGTTCAGTGTCTTGGGCTGGCTTGGGCATATCTTGGTGTCCCCAGAGAAAAGCTGCAGAAGGAAGCCAAGGAGACGACAGTCTGGGCATCTCTACTTGGACTTCTGCCCCGATGACCAGGAGAGCATGGATGGATTATATTTGGAATGCAAGCTCATTACATACAACAATGCAGTCTTCAAAAAAATTGAATGAGAAGGTCAATAGCACTGAAATGCAACAGTCAGCAAGCTTAATTTAGCATAAAAACTGGAAGCAACGCCTTAAACCTTTTGTTTTTTAAGCCAAGCTAACCCCATTAGCTCTCTGTTTTTAGTATTTTATATTTTTCAAATATATTTAGGGAGCCACAAGGCTTCTTATTGTAATGGCACAGCCTCTGTGGTCAACAGCCAGAGTTTTAGAGGATCCTGGATAGCCACGTAATAGTCATGTACGCTGAATGAAATTATGTTTTGTGTTGAGAAAAAAAGGCTTTATTTTTTACCTTTAGCCAGTTTCTCACACATAGACTGGAATGGACAGGAAAAAAATGAGTATTGTTAGTTTGTCATTGCAAATCATTTCTGAGTGCATTTTGAGTTGAAATGCACATTTACAGTAGGTTTTTCAGCGCTCTAGAGTGCGACCAGTTTGATCGCAAATGCAACCTAATCTCTCGATGGTGCGACTACAAAAAATCCTAGGTCGCAGCGGTGCAACCAGCCGTTCGAGTTAAAAAAAAAGTCTGTGTGGCCAACAGCAGACAACATTATGCCCATCCCATGGTCTAAACCAATCAGAATGGTCAAGGGCGGAACCTCTCATATGCCCATGCCCAAGGTAAGATGTTCAGTTATTGAGATGTTCAGTTCGAAGCCTTTGAGGCACTTTTAATTTTGATTTTCTTTTTATTTTATATATCTTGAGATATTTTAAGTTTAAATTTCAGCTCAGTGAAGCACTTTAAGCACAAGAATTTTTTCAGTACTGTATTTTTCGGACTATAAGGAGCACTTAAAATCCTTTCATTTCCTCGAAAGTGCGCCTTATGTATGAATTCTGGTTGTGCTTACTGACCGCGAACTGATTTTATGTGGTACACGGTGCTCAAAAATCTGTCAAAATGTTTTAGTAGGACTTTGGTAAGTTACGAAGCCACACCGGTTGATGGATTGTTGGAGCATTACAGCTACCGTAGTCAGGAGCCTCGCGGAGTAATACGTACCGTGCTTCAACATAATATAACCGTGTTGTGTGTGTATAAGGACCCTAAAATGGCACCTGTTAAGAGACATGCTTACGAAGCAGATTTCAAACTCTATTAGTCACGCAATAGAACATGGGAATAGAGCAGCTGCGAGAGAATTAGAATAGAATAGAATAGAATAGAATAGAATTCAACTTCATTGTCATTGCACATGTCACAAGTACAAGGCAACGAAATGCAGTTTGCATCCATCCAGAAAGTGCTTTAGACATAATATAGATATATTACAAAATATATATTAGCAATAATATAGATATATAGATATATTACAGAAATGGGTCTGTTAGGTATGAGGGCACAAAATATGGGTCTATTATGGGTATGTTACAATGTACACGTAACGAAGGTATGTTATGAATATTCTATAACTATAAGTATGTACAGGCTGTAGCGAGTGTACAAGCTATGTACAGGCTATGAACAGGATATAAATATGAAACTATACTGAAATATGAAACTATGAAAGTTATAAACAGTTGTAAACAGTTGTAGAATTATAATTATTGTATTGTACAGAATGATTGTCTATACAGCATTTACAGTAGTGCAGTTAAGACAAGTGAAATATGTGGATAATATCTACAGTGGTTATATAAAGTGCTAGTGGTTGTGAGTGGTGGTTCAGTCCATGTTATTATTGTGTGTATAAAGTTACAGTTGTCCATTTGTTTGTTTTTGTCCACTGTGTGTGTGTTCAGTTATAGGTGGTTGTGGTTGTGTGTATGTTCAGTCCATGAGTTTAATGTGGGTCAGATGTCAGGAGGCAGAGTTCAGGAGTCTGACAGCTGTAGGGAAGAAGCTGTTCTGGTACCTGGTGGTCTTAGTCCAGTGGCTCCTGTAGCGCCTTCCAGAGGGCAGGAGGGTGAAGAGTCCATGTGCTGGGTGACTGGGGTCTTTGATGATTTTCCCATCCCTTTATAGACACCGCTTCCTGTAGATGTCATTTATGGCAGGAAGTGGTGCCCCGGCGATGCGCTGGGCAGTTTTTACGACCCTCTGCAACGCCTTCCGGTCCAAGGCAGAGCAGCTCCCATACCAGACTGTTATACAGTAGGTCAGGATGCTCTCGATGGTGCAGCGATAGAAGTTCACCAGGATGTCTGAGAACAGGTGGTTCTTCCTCAGAATTCTCAGGAAGAAGAGGCGCTGGCGCTAAAAATAAGGGGCTAATTCAACATTAATGAATCAATGGTACGGAAGTAGAGGAAGCAAGAAGAATGAGTTGAGTAAAGTTTGACTTATCTGACTGTTTGGTTTCGCTTAATGCGCTTTATAATCCGGTGCCTTATGGTCTGAAAAATACGGTAACTTATCTTTCTTGTAGAAATGTGCTCCAAATAAAGAACTTTGTGTTGGCGAGATTGTTAGTTAATTATTTACAAATCAATACTGTCTGTATGGACAGCAATTTTAAAAAAAGTAAAGCTGCGGTGTTAAGCGATGCGTTTGAAAAATTTGGGTGCACCTAAGAAAAAAATTTAGGCACACCAGTGCAACCGTGGCAAAAAGTTAGTCTAGAGCCCTGTTTTTGTACCTGGAGCTATTTCCACTGCTGATGGAAATAGGCTGTAAAGACAGCAATAACATACCAACTTATCAGGATCAAATGTTACTTATTTACAAGTCCAGTATTTACAGAGCAGCGTTAACAGTCATTTCTATCTATCTCTCTGACCATCTAAGGAAATTTCAGTATTCACTCTCCACCAGCAATTGATGTGTTTATGAGCTAGCTGTAAATGAATGACAGCTGACTGATTGTTTGGAGCTCTGTAAAGCTTTAACCTCCTGTGACCTGACCTCATGTTTGGGGCGCAGTTTTAATCTCTCCAAGCTATTTGAGATTAGCTGGACCTGCTACATGCAAAAACTCAGCTTCATCTTTGAACAGGAAGGTTTTACTTCATTATGTTAGTTGTTACATACTTCTTTTTTTAACAGTGTGTTTGCATATGGAGACAATGGGTTTATTTTACAGAATAACACAATAAAGCCAACACTGCTCAACAAAGAAGAAATATAAGGTGCTGAAAAACCAAAATGTAATGAGCCTATATGAGGATAAAGGGTCTCAGGAGGTTAAGAGAGCTGCACAGTAAAGTGATGATTTTCTGCCTCGTTCACACTGCACAAAATAATCAATCTGGAAATTCTCCAACTATCATCTTGATAATCTGTCGGTGAAGCAGGTAGATATCCGGGCTAAGACTTCCTGTTTTCTGTTCCCGTCATTGTTTATGAATGTAGATAAATTTACAAACAGGAAATAAAAAGGGAAATTGTCTTCAGACGAGAACTGAAGGCTTTGAGATTACATTTCTTCAAATACTCTCCTCCCTTTGCTTTTCAAGGGAATTTTTTTAATCTACAATACAGGGTGGGCCATTTATATGGATACACTGTAATAACATGGGAATGGTTGGTGATATTAAAGTCCTGTTTGTGGCACATTAGTATATGTGAGGGGGCAAACTCCTCAAGATGGGTGGTGACCATGGTGGCCATTCAGAAGTCGGCCATCTTGGATACAACTTTTGTTTTTTCAATAGGAAGAGGGCCATGTGACACATCAAACTTATTGGTAATGTCACAAGAAAAACAATGGTGTGCTTGGTTTCAACGTCACTTTATTCTTTCATGAGTTATTTACAAGTTTCTCTTTGTTCACAGCCATTGACATGTCGAAGAGGTTAACACGAGCGGATCGAAATTGTGTTGATATCTGGTGAACGCAGTAACCGGGTCATTGCAGCAGATTTCAATGCAAGACACCCTACGAGACCACCCATCTCCCATGCTACAGTTAGCAAACTGCTTGCTAAGTTTCGTGAA
>VUQG01003502.1:0-15051 GCA_015106755.1 Etia nguti
TGGTCAAAAACCCCCCCCCCCCCCCTTAATAAATTGTTCTTTGAAAAAAAATGAATTTTGTATTTACTCACGTTCCCTTTGTCCAATACTAAAATTTGTTTGATGATCTAAAACATGCGAGTGTGACAAATATGCAAAAACTCAAAAATCAGGGATGGGGTGAATACTTTTTCACAGCACTGTATAAAAGGAGGAAACGCTGCACTCACAGAAATCAATGGGAGATGTGACATAGATGGCTGCTGTCCCATTGTCAAACAGCCAAAACAAGAAAAATATTAGTTAATAATGCCGTTCTGACACCTGTGCACATTAAGGTTCATAACTGCTTTAACTAAGTGTGGAAAACACAGATGTAGAAAACTATACTTTACCCCTTTTCTATAATGTGACGCTTTTATACCTTATTTAAGGTGAAGATGATAAACTTTTGTAACTGTTTTTATTGTCTTAGCTAATGTCCTTGTGACAACTGAAATTAAGCTCTTCCTACTTGTACAGATGGGGGATGGAAAATAAAAATCTGCTACAAGATGGCCACTGAGTTGCTTCTAAAAGGATTTTGCTTTTAGTGTCCTGGTGGCATGCAGCTAAAGAATTGATGCTATTTAATCTTCAAGAAACCATGGACTTCCGTGGACTTTGTCACCTTTTAACATTAATTTGTATTTGCAAACACTGACTGACACACAGAACAGGAAGTCATGATCCACATATCCATTAATAGCTTTCTGGCTACAATCGAAGACACACACCCCCCCGCGATTAGTGTTGCCCTAAAGACTGAGTCAGCAGACTGGCTGATTGATCTCAGATTAGGTAAATACTGTTTGAGCTTTAGCATTTGCAAATTCAGTATCCACCACAATCAGTCTCAAGGCTAAAACTAAAACTCTCAAAACTGTGCATATTGTTAAGTGCAATTATGTGAATATCAACAACTTGTGCAACAACTTTGTTTTAAAAAGAAAAAAGCAATGACATTATGAAGACTCATGACCCAAAAATATAAATTTAATTTTCCGGACTAGAAACGCTTACATTTTATCTGCACTGGCTGTTCATAAGTGTATGCATGTACAGTTGAGTTCCTGATTTCAGGACACACAGTGAGGAGGGTCTTGTAAAGAGAAGTACCTGACCAAGCAGGATTTCTAGACAGTGGTGGACAAACATTGTAATTGTACCGATGAAATAGTGCTCCATAAATATTGACGATAGGGCATCGAATAAAGCCCATCTATAAACTGGTGATCAAGGCAACTAAAACATTTAACACACACAAAAAAAACATTGCAGGACAAATTAACAACTAAGGGATCACCATTTACGTGGGTTTCTAGTCCTAATGTGTGCCTCCAAGAGAGGCTGTCCGAGCCAAAAACATATCTGGGCAGCACAAAATTTCAACAAGAACAACATTTATGGTAATCCTTTCGCCATTTTGTTCTGGTTATGAAAATCATTGCAGCCAGAAAGAGGAAACTGAACTGCGTCTTGGTATAAAACGTCTTTTGTGTCGTTAACTTCTGGACGTCCACAACACCGCTATAATAAAATTTACGACTAAGCGTCAACAAATGTCTTGTTTTCAGTCTACCATCTCCTCCCTGTGTTTCGCCATTTTGACTAGCTATATAACAGATAACCGGCAGACAAAACACTTTTTGTGTGAGCCATGTTGTGTACATACCAGACGAACTGTAATAAAACTGTGACACCCGCACCGGCAAGTTAACCCGGTATTTCGGGGACATTTTAGCGTGTCTTCTTTTCAATCCCTTAAACCCGAGAGACCTCTGACAGCTAAGGCCACCGTGAGCTACATTCAGCCTTGTTGTCCGACGCTCTGACACGGTGACCGGCTGTTAGCGGCTGCTAGCGTTAGCATGTGGCATCGTTAGCTAGCAAAAGGAACAGGGTCACGATAATCAAGACGAGATGCGACAAAGACTCGATTATAAACTCTGTTTGAAAGAATACACCTTCCAGTCCAACTGAAAACTACAACGGTGACAAACAACGCCGGTTATACTTCAGAGAAAAAGCTGCGAATAGTGAGCAGTATGAGCCTAAATAGTGCCCTTTGTGTCTCTCCGCCCAGCGATATTGTTAGCTCAGGCGGCTAGCTTAGCTTGAATTCCGGCATCTTCAGTGCATACCTTTGTAGAGCTGTGCTACCGCTGTGGCTGAGTTCTGAAAGAGGTGCCACAGCTTTTGCTGGCTTTGCTCGGTCTCCTCTTCGTTTGGCTCATCCTGTTCAGCCTCAGCTAAGCACTGCCGTTCCCATTTCGAAAACCAGTGCTCGGGGCCGTGCTCTTGGATCTCCGCTTCTCCCTCCTCTTTCCTCTCCTCCATAGCTAACGTTAGGCGTTAGCTAATAGCTTATAAGCTAACCTTCGTACAAAATACAGGATCTTTAATTTCCCGGCTGTGCGTAACGATATCGTTTCTGTGTTAACCGGAACAATACGTAGAAATATACAAAATAAAAAACAGAACTGCTGTTAGAGCCACATTGTGGATATTTAACACCCCACCCGTACACCCAGTGCTAAACACACAAAACTGAGGAACGCAATGACAACACCTCGGAATTTCTGGAGCTCACCCCTCCCATTTTCTCACTGTGCTTGAAAATGGATTGGTAGAAACAATTTTATAGGCGGTACTTGATGGTGAACACGAAGCCGGATTGGACAGTGACAAAACGAAAAATAGTCGGAGAAAAACAATGTTGATACCACCCAGAACACTTTCTATAGCCTGCTACAGTGGATTCCGTGCGTTAGGGGGCAGCCCGACCATGGAAATGTTGTAAATGTAATCAGTGTGGTCAAAGGTTTAAGGACACCCTGTTTGTGCTCATACTTTTTCTTTGTTTTCATTTTAAATTTAAGACCTTTTGCTGAACAGTAGTCACTAAGACCAAGTAACAATCATGGTATACAAATACTCCTAAATACTCAAACTTTCTCTAACATTAGCTCATAAACAGTAAAGTCAGAAAACAAGTACTTTCCCTAATGCTGCGTTATTTATGTTACATTAGCCACCATAAGCCACAAGTAATATCAGGCTGTAGCACTAAATCACTGAAGCAAAAGGCTGCTTTTTAATGTGAATGTTATGTAAGAGTAACAATAAGTTATTTCTTCTTTCACAATCTGTGGATTGAGCACCTTCTTAATGTGCATTCAACTTTGTGGCATAATTTTTATTGCAAAGGGCCTTTACTGCTTCTTTTTAATATAAATCATTTTCCCAAGAAGACAAAACAAGATTCCCTTAAGTGTGAATTTGTGCTCGCTGGCGTTAACAATGCTGTCGCCTTCTATTCATGAATATAAATACACAGGTATTAACGTACTGGTATGGTAGAATGGCTGACATTTGCATTACTTTCATGGGGTAATCAGCATAACACTACACATATATCACCAGCTGCCGTCAAATTACTTGCATAGATTGTAGTGCTCATGGGTGGAATTACTGCTGTGCTTGTGATTTCAAGGGGAGAGTTCAGTGCCACATAATCACTGTGAGCCACAAGTCTATAAGGATTGAGAGAGTCCAAAGTTCCGATAGGTCATAAGAGATATCTTCTGATTATGTTTATATTCACCTGCATCCCCTTCAGCCTGCGCAGGTCTCTGTGCCAGACTGCTTCTCTCTTTGAACCCAGCTCCCCGACTCTCTTTTCCTCTCTTTCTGCTGGCAACTCCATTCTTTGAACATGACTAAGGGGGAGAATAGTATCACTATTGAGGAGTGCTTTCAGGACCGGGGTCCAACTGTCACATACAGCAACCTCCTCTACTGTGTTCAAGAAACAAAGTTCTCCCGCAAGATAGGTCCAGAAAAGATCATCCTCCATGATGTGAGGTAGGACATGCTGGTTACCCGTGAGAATGTGAATGTATCTACATATACTTTTATGTGATATAACAGCTGTATTACTGTGTGCTGAGCAATAACATGCTGGAACTCTCGCATGTGACAGTCAACGTGTTTACACTGGTCTGTATGCACTTTTCACGTTGTTATTTTTGAGCTTGCACATTGTTCTGTTGTTAATCAGGAAAAAGAGTCAAAGATGTTCAGCCAGGTTAAAAACCTGAGCCAGACTGGACGCATTTGCATTACACCTAAAGGTGAGCGACAAATTCAAGAAAAAAACCTGAACCCTTGACACTATAGGTAGTGATTCTTTTACGCTTCTTGGCTTGGATCCACTTGAGTTCATATAGATCAAGCAGTGTCACTGAATGGCTTGATGAGTATGAAAATGATATCAATAAAAATATTATGACATTTGCAATCACCAGATCCCAACTACCTTAACATCTATGGCAGACTTTGGGCCACATCGGTCAATATCTTGGAAAAGAATGGGGTTTACCCCTCAAGCAGATTTGTAGAGACTTAATGCGCCTTGACTAAGGAATACCGAGGTGCAGTGAGTCTGTTCTAGTGACATGTTTTGGTCTACCACCTTGCTAAAACACTTTGTGTTGATTTTTCCTTTATGTCTTTAATGTGTACGGGTGAATCAGGTAACAAAAGTGTAAATAACATTAGTTTTCAGTTGCAGCTCTACTTTTTAAATTGTGCTGCAACTTAGCATGGTAAAAGTACATATTTCTATGGATTGTACAGATAGAACTTCATACACACTCATGCATGTGTTTGGCCATAACATTTTATTTTCCACAAGACAATAGAGCTTCAGTGAAAAGGTGAGTGATGTTTACCATTACTGTAGAAAGCACTGAAAGAAATGAACAGTATAACCTGCAATGCTTGAGTAGAAAGATTGCATCTTATGGATTATGTATTAAGGATCACTAAAACATTGCATGACTTGCTGCAGTGGGATCATAAGACCGGGGATGAATGCCATCATGGGTGCCACAGGAAGCGGTAAAACATCGTAAGACATTTCCCTGGAAATACACAGTCAGTAGTTTATAAGCATGCACAGGCCACCCAATGATGTGTTTTTTATCCTCATCGCAGACTCCTGGATGTACTCGCAGGGAGGAAAAATCCAGCTGGACTGCGCCAGGGAAATGTGTTGGTGAACGGCAAAGTTGTCACCTCTGACCTGAGGCTCAGCTCTGCCTATGTGGTTCAGGTACACAGATGCAAACATATGCATATTCTTTAACATTATGCACTGGTGAGTGGTTTATCTACATTGCCCTTTTGGTTCCAGGACGATATTCTGATGGGGACTCTGAGCGTGAGAGAGAACCTGCTTTTCAGTGCCAACTTGCGTCTGAACCCTAAGGATCACTCCACCGCAGATAAACACCAGCAAGTAAACACTATCATAGAAGACTTGGGCCTTACAGACTGTGCTGACACTAAGGTACGGAGCACCACACACAAACTACTTTTTTTTAAATTGTAGAGGAAATATAAAAAAATTGTTACAGTATTTTATGCAAAATAACTTATCTTTAGTGCTTTTTATATCCTATTACTATTAGAACCACAGTTCCAACTAAAGTGTATATAAATGCTACAAAAATACATTGAAGTTTGGTGTTTTGGTGTAACTCACACACAAGAAAAATTACTCTCCAATTTTATTTTGAAAAAATCAAACTTTATAACAGAAGTATCACTCTAGTTTCATCCTTTTTGTACATTTTAGATGCAAAGTATGTTTTGCGTGTGTGTATTCAGATAGGCACGGAGTTTCTGCGTGGTGTATCAGGTGGGGAGAGGAAGCGGTGCAGCATTGGGATGGAGCTCATCACTTCTCCCTCTCTGCTGTTTCTGGATGAGCCGACCACTGGCTTGGATTCTAACACTGCAAACTGCATCGTCGGTCTACTACACAAGTACAGCGCAGCTACTAAACAATCACTCATTAGACACAAACATACACAAAAGATACAAATGATACAAAATTGAAGCACACTGTATAATAAGCTAAAATGAGGGTAGAGTCAAACAGCGGCGTACTGTTCATTGCTAGCTTTAGTTAACATTTACACTGGGCTGGTGTTTTTGGTGTAAATGATCTCTTTATGTCACCATCTACTGCTGTCTGTGTAATGAAAATGTCCAAACATGTGTCAAGGTTGTCCAGAAGAGGCAAGACTGTGATCTTCTCCATCCACCAACCCCGATACTCCATCTTCAAACTGTTTGACCACCTCACACTGATGCATAAAGGGGAGGTGGTGTATGCAGGAGCAGCAGACCATGCCCTGGTGTACTTCACAGACCTTGGTATGTAATCCACAAGTTTGTATATTTACTGTAAAAGGTGGAAGACTCTGACTGAGAATCCTAACAAATTATGAACAGTTGAATACCAAAGGGAAATATACAGTATATGAGCTGCTGAATGAGGTCAGAAGTCAGGGCACGATTTAAGTCCTGTTTTATATTTATATGTTCATACTTAACTTTGTTCTACAGTGTGAAAATGATCTGAGATTATTTAGATAATCCAGCCCCCGCAGCCCTGAACTGGATTCATGGATTCATGGATGGATGGAGCACTTCCTCAAATCCAGATTTTAAAGTTGAATGAGGTTTGATCAGTATGTCTGTGTGTGCTTTGTACAGGCTATGAGATTGAGCCTTTCAACAATCCAGCTGACTTCTTCATGGACATCACAAATGGAGAAACAAAATCAACAGTACAATGGGACATGGCAGGTAAGATAACAAATACAGTGTTTCACAGTTATAAGTAAAGCACTACCAAAATGTTCTCCTGCTTCACCTCTCCAACCACCAACCAGTTTCTGCGCACTATTGTTGACAGACACACACAAAGACAAACTTCTAAAGTTAAATATCCCAGCATGGTTTAGGCGATCCGTGAGTAAGGAAAAAAGAATCAATGTTGGATAAAGTTATTAGTGAAGTTACAGTTTCAGACATGTCGGTCACAGATTGCTCCAACAGCATTTCAAAAACGATATTTTACAATGTTTTTAATTTTAAACAGTACCTGCCGCATACTGGGAGGCTATAAAAGCCTCACTTATTACAAACCAAGCTCGTGTTTGTGCAGTATGTTTGAAGTTTGAGTTGGGAGGCAGCTAGCTTTACTTAACATGACGTAAAGGAAGGTTTGTGTTATGTAACTAAGCACTTCTGGAGTGACTGTTCAGTTTTATATCTCCAAACCCATCTCGCTTAGATTTCTTGGGTGGCTGTTACAAATACATGTAACTTTTATTATGCTGTCCTTAACATGACACCGTGATGTCCTATCTCACCCAAGAGGATTGCAAAAACCCATTAGCGATAAAGTATCGGCAGTCCCAGCTGTACCAGAATATGATGGAGGAGCTGGACCATGTGAACCAGAGCATTGTTGACGGGTTCACAGGTGAAGACAAGCCGGCCAACTACGCCACCTCTTTCCTCTATCAGGTGAGCAAATCGTCAGTTGCAGAGAACATTTTTTAATTTTAAAATGATAGGAGATTATTTTCTGGTTGTTGGAAATCTCAGGTCTCGTTAGTTTAATGATTAACAGAAGCAGAAGTGAGTTTATTAGGTTATGTCACAGAGTTTACAAGGCAGCTGTTATCTCAGTGTGCTTGGCTGTGTGCTGATCAGACTCACTTTTACTGTCTACTCATAAAAAATGTTGATAATTATCCTTTTTGTGTGTGTGCGTGAGCTAGATGCGTGTGGTGTGTGGCAGGACAGTGTTGAACACTCTGAGGAACCCTCAGACCTCCTACGCCCAACTGGCTCTTAACATCTTCTTTGCCATTCTTGTGGGACTCATTTATTACCAAATGCCCCTGACACTGCCCGAGGCTTTACAGAACAGGTACACAACAGTCTGCCTTGTTTAATTCAGGGTATCTGCTCCATTTTCACCATTTTCATGATATCATAATATAAAATGTTTTTAACAGTGTATTGTTGGAGGGAATTATTGCAGGGCAGCTATTGTGAAGGCCACTTGGTTAGAGATACAGATTCCAGATTGTCAAATAGTATTTGCCCACCTCCTGATTTTCATATTTATTTGCATATTTGTCACACTTCAATGTTTCAGATCGTCAAACAAATTTTAATGTTAAACAAAGACAACACAAGTAAACACAAGATGCAGTTTTTAAATGGTGATTTCATTTATTAAGGCAATAATCTATCCAAACCTACATGGCCCTGTGTGAAACAGTCATTGCCCCCTAAACCTAATAACTGGTTGTGCCACCCTTGGCAGCAAGCAATGCAATCAAGCATTTGTGATAACTGGCAATGAGTTTTTCAGAATGCTATGAAAAAATTTTGGCCCACTCTTCTACGCAGAATTGTTTTAATTCAGCCACGTTGGAGCATTTTACAGCATGAGTTGTCTAAGGTTTAAGGTCATGTCAAAGCATATCAATCTGATTTAAGTCCAGACTTTGACTAGACCATGCCAAAACCTTCATTTTGCTTTTGAGCCATTCAGAGGTGGACTTTGTGGAGTGTTCTTGGTCATTGTCCTGCTGTATAACCCAAGTGTGCTTCTGAGGTTCAGGGCATGAACTGATGGTGAGACATTCTCCTTCAAGATTTTTCTGGTAGAGAGCAGAATTCATGTTTCCATCAGTTAGAGCAAGTTGCCCTGAAGCAGAAAAGCAGCCCCGGACCATCACACTACCGCCACCATGTTTGACTGTTAGTATGATGTTCTTGTCATGAAATACTGGGTCACTTTTATGCAGATGTAACTGGACTTAAACCTTCCAAAAAGTTCCACTTTTGTCTCGTGAGTCCACAGAGTATTTTTGCGATTAGGGTTTTGTGGATAATCAAGATGTTTTTTGGTAAATGCGAGATGAGCGTTTGTGTTCTTTGTGGTCAGCTGTGGTTTTCTTCTTGACTCTCCCATGGATGCCCTTTTTTTCCTGTCTCTTTCTTATTGTTGAATCATGAACTATGAGCTTAACTGAGACAAGTGAGGCTTGCTGTGTCTTTAGATGTTCTGAGGGGCAATTCATTTTTCACACAGTGCCAGGGAGGTTTGGATAGTTTATTCCCCTCTTAATAAATGAAATCCTGCATTTTACATTTTCTCTGGTTATATTTGTTTAATATTAAAATTTGTTTGAGGACCTGAAACATGCACGTGTGACAAATACTTTTTCACAGCAGTGTATCATGGCATGCCTGAAATAATTTTTTTCCATTTATATACCTCTAGAAGGTAAAGTTAAAAACAGTAAATGAGTATAAAAGAAGATGAGAGAAGAATTTTAAAGATGCTCTAACACTCTTGAGTTTCTGGGTTCATTTGCTGACATGTTCTTAACCTTTCAAACCATTGTCTCTTTTATCTTTTAATGACAGGAGTGGAGCGTTCTTCTTCCTTATCATCAACATGGTGTTTGGGAATCTTTCTGCCGTTGAACTCTTTATCAATGAAAGGGCGATCTTCATGTGAGTGAGACATTAAACTTATGTGTGCACTTTAGAAGTGTGGCTTGTGCTATTCTATATTTTTCTTCAGTCAAAGCCAAAGCTTCTATATTCTTAAATCCACCATAGTTACAGAGATGATAAACCATAAAAACAAGGCATGTAGTTTTGTTTTCATAGATTTTACACTATATTCCAAAAACAACTGGACATTGCGATTTTTATTAATTATTACTCAAGTCAGAGAAAATAGTACATTTGTTATTCAGTGTTTTCAGCTGTGGACCACTACACATGTCTAACTATTGCAAAGGGACCCCTTAAAAGAAAGAGCCTTTTACAAGAACCCAATCAGATTCCTACGACCAATAAAGCACTCTTGTGTCAGTCCAAAAGGGTCACTGGCAGCATATGTACTCAACATAAAAACTCAAAACTTCTCAACATATAATTCAGACCTGTTTCACAGCAATAAACGGAAACATACTTTGGGAAAGTTAGGGTGATCCCTGCAGTAGTCTGGAAAATGCAGGATCACCAGGAAAATGCAGCAGTACTCTGAAAAGACAGAAGGGACTAGAGCAAAGTGATTAATCCACAGTCTTTAATTTTGCCAGCAGAGCCAGTCATGCTCTGTTGGTTATATTTCATTTACAGTAATGTATTCACAAAGGACTACAAATTAATCCTGAGCTCTAACCCTAGCTAACTCTAACTTTGACCCTGAAACTGAGTCTTAGCCCTCAGACAGGCCTTTAAAGAAGTGTTAAATAAAACAAGCTGGCCTCTCACTGATTGTAATGGATAAAACTCTCACAAAAATAGCTGTACAAGTAAACAGGATAATTTTGTTCTTGTGTTTTTCTATCTTAAAGGTGATGAATGATTTCTATCACTTGCTCATATTGTTGGGAAGAGCTACTGTTGAGAAAGGTGTCTACCACCATCTGCCTACAGCACACGCACTTAATTAGTGCATCCGTTTTGTAGTCCTCAGGCTTTATGACTGCCTGCATGAGACATATTTAGTGGACATTTGTAAATTGTAACTATGACAAAGTAATCCGGGTTACACTCTCTCTGCAAGGACTCTGCACTAGAGCCCCGTTAAGAGAGTCAACATAACCTCATTAATACTCATCAGTTAATTCATCTTGGCTGCAATCATCAAAGAATTGGTGTGAGCTTAATTTTAGAAGAGGTGCATGCTTCAGTGTTGCATCACACTTTGATATAAGATATAGCTAAAAAAAAATATGACTGTTTTTCAAATTGTCAGAGAATCTAACTTTTTTCACCCTGTCACATTGTTTTTGAGTTTATGGTTTTTTCCCTGTTAATGTTTGTTGCAGTCATGAGAACTCTAGTGGCTATTACCGTACCTCCGTCTACTTCCTGTCCAAGATCTTTGCTGATCTCATCCCCAATCGCATGATTCCCATCATTGTGTTTTCAGCCATTGCCTACTACATGATGGGTAACATCATCCTTGCATGCAAGCAGACATACACATACAAAACACACATTGTGTCGTATCATGAAAGACATTCTGATACAGTCAGTTACCAAGCACAGAGAGGAGCTGCTGCTGTTCCATTCACATCCATGAAATGGTCTTATTTAGGGCTAACTCCAAATCCACAGAGTGGTTTTGCATTATGAGTTAGAGTTTGGATGCAGTAAATTAGTGAATAAGGAAACAGCCCAGTTCCTTCTGCACAGGCTAAACTTGATCTCAAGGGTGTTCCAGATTTGATGAATAAAATCTGGATCCCCATATTATACTTCCTAATTAATTGAGCCGCTGTTGATTACTTTTCATTTGGAAGCTTCCATTTGATCTCACTGCCACTGTGCCAGGAGCAGCCCGCTGAATCATTTCCTGTCTACCTGTGTGCATGTGTCCACCATTCCTTCAGGGTTGAAGCCTGCCTTTGAGACGTTCGTCTGTTTTGCTCTGACCATGTCTCTGGTCAGTCTGGCAGGAGTTGGTCTGGCCTTCCTCGTCTCAGCGAGCGTTTCTTCATTTGCGATGGCAAACATCCTCATTGCTTTGCCCTTCGTCTTCATGATGGTGAGATGCTAAGACTCATATATGACATGTACAAAAGCAATCACAATGAGCACTTACGAGTTTCATTCCCTCTTTCACCCCGCCATTCTTATGTTTCAGGTCTTTGGTGGTTTTCTCGTAAATCTCAACGCCATGCTGAGCTGGCTCTCTTGGCTGAAATGGATCAGTATCTTCAAATATGGATTGGATGTAAGATACAGAAAGCAAGGGCGGAGGATTTGTGTGTGAGAATAAGACCGCTGGGGCTGAATTTAATGTGCCTTTATGTGAAGTGAGGAGGTTGTTCAGCCTGATCTCTTTGTCTCTCTTTCTTAGGCTGTATTCATCAACGAGCTGAAAGGACAGTTTTTCTACAACAACAACACAGCGTGAGTGAAATAATGTAGCTACTGTGTAAAACTTATGCGCGCGCACACACACACACACACAGATTAAATGCGTCTTTCTGTCTTCTGTTGCAGCATCTCAGGGGAATATTTCCTGGAACAGCAAGGTATCGACTACTCCGTGTGGGGCTTCTGGAGGAACGAGGTGGCCCTGCTGGGAATCATATTTGTCTGCATGTGCCTGGCCTACGTCCAGCTGCGACGAATCAACCGCTGGAAATGATGCCCATTCATGTGTCCATAAGCAGCCGAGTATTTTTTCTAAGTAACTTAACAACAACAAAAAAAGCAACACTGGAGAGTTGTTTTATATAGTTCCACCAGACGAAGCTTTCTCATACTACTATTTAATTTATTATTTCAGATCAATTTATATTGTAAAACATTCCATTTAAAATCTTTCACTCACTTAAGCTATAAAGTAGGGATGTCAAAGTCATTTTACTTCCCGGGCCACATGCTGCCCACATTGATGTTAAGTGGGCCACACTGGTGAAACTTCTCTTTCTGTCATTGTAAAGACGTTTAACTGTGCATTTGAAGTCGCTTGGATTATCATAGAAGAAAAACAAGTGCAATTTCAACAGTGTCTCTCAGGTTTTTTTTGCATGATAAAAAAATGTTGTCGGAGTAGATGGAAGAAACCTGTCAGCACGAATTTTTTTTTTAAATGTGTGAAACTACAGAAAAGGTTCCTTTTAGCTCATTGCTCAGACTCTCCTGTAATTACAAAACTAAACGTTTTTGTTAATTCTCAGAAAATATCCTATTCGTTTATTATTTACATTGTAAAAAACTGATATTTCTATAGGAGACAATGAAAAACATTCATTTTTTTCTGTCATTTAATTCCAGAATGTTCTGTTCATCTGGATGTTGGGTTTTCAGTGGGAGAAACATTTTGTCACTTCTTAAAAAGTCACTTGGATGAGTGAGGAAATATTTCTCCCACTGGAAACATAACGTCCAGATAAACAACTTTCTGGGATTTGCTTACCTTGATGATTGAGCTTGCATCAAGACTTTCATTTAATTGTTATATCTTACTAATTACTTCAGTGTAGTATGAATACCCAAGACGTCACAGTTAAAGTCCAAAATTTATGTCCTCTTTCACATCTTCCTCAACCGTCCTGTGGACTGGAGTCGAGTCTTCGCCCAGCCAATGCTGGCCCTTGGCCTTATGATTGAGGGCCCTGCTCTATGGCATTAACCATCACACGTGTTGTAACATTTGACTCCCAGGTGGATAAGCTGATATACTAAGCGCACTTGGTGTGTGCACGAGGGAATGTCTGACAACTGCCAAGCCAACTTCTTAAATCCGTAGAAAGCTACTTAGTGCCTTCTTAGTGTTGGTTACAAAACGAAACGTACAAATGTTTTATCTTTAAAAACTTTTAAAGGTTTCCCTGTTTTTAACTTATTTCTTTCTTTTTTAATGAATGCAAGTCTTACAAAAACGTGATACTGATCAAATGACGCTAAAGGTGCAAACTGCTTAGCTGTGAAATTTAAAGTGAGGGCACAGAAGATGAAGGAAAAGCATTCAAAATCATCCCTGACTTTCCCTTTAATTTCACTTCATCAGTTACTCCTCTGACATTGCATAACTGCGGATAAAGTGTCATCTTGTGCGAGATCTTTATCGAACCCATGAGAGATGAACCTGTGACGTGCAAATCCTCCTGAGGCTCGTGCACTACACTATAGGCTACACATTTTCGCAGCAGCCGTGTTTCTCTGTGCACTGCAGCTCAGAGCGCATGCTCGGGCAGTCAGTGAACAGTTGCGTCTTCTCGTCCTTGCACATTTGCATCTTGTTAGAAAGCCATGCGTCATTGGAAATATATATTTCACAAAATATTTTAGTGGATCTTAACACCCAAGGCTCAAAAAACGAAAACAAATAAAGAAATAAATAACATTTTTTCTGCATACAGCCCTTAAAGTTGTAATCCAATAGGATGAAGGGATAGCCACGACACCATCATGCTAAATGACATATCACATCACAGTTTTTATCCTAGAAATATGTATGAGGGAAACTTGACAGTTACCACGACAACATGCAATCATTTTAATCCCGGGCGCTCGCTCGTTTCCAGTCGCCTTCAGAAACTTTTCACGCTGCTCGCGCTCCGACTCAGTCTGTTGCCCGCCGTCACTGGTGCGTTTTCCAGCCCACGTAGCCACTCTGTACATTTGAGCACCACGCGCTCATCCACGCCGTAGTCCTCCTCTTCCTCGTACTCCACGTCGTCGTACTTGTGCCGCTCATTCAAAAGGGAGATTTTCACTATGGAGCTTATGTCTCCGAGCTCAGCGTCAGTGCCATTTTTAGCGGTGACTCTGCCGCTGTGAGAGCCGTTTCTCTGCCTTTTGGGCACGTTTTCCCTCCTGCGTCTGGACTCCGCGGCTCCTCCGGGAGCCAAGGTGGCTCCACTCGCGGGATTTCTGGCAGCTGAACGTTGCCGGTGTCTCTCGCTGTTCCTCCGCTGCAGCAGGAGGACAGCCTCCGGTGTGAGAGTCAGAGTGAAACGGACCTCCTGCTGATCCTTGGTTCTCACGGGCTTCACCTGTGAGTCACTCTTTACAGAAGTGTGACCAGAGTGTTTGTGCTGCTGATGCTGTCTTTTAGACAGACTCTCTGAGCTGGTGACAGGAGAGCTGCCCGTCTGGGATGAAGGCAGCGAGCCTTCCCTTCTGTTTGCCCCTGACACTCCTTTAGTTGTTGGCAGATTACTCCTGGGCTGACTCTTCTTCCCCAGCTGTTTCAAGTTTAAAGCCAGCCTCTCCTTCACTGAGCCGCCTTTGTCTTCTTTCAAAGCTTTAGCCACAGCAGATGCAGATGAAGTGTGGTTGGTGGGTCTCTCCTTCCCAGCGAGTCCTGACACAGAGCGTGCGATGGAGACTGGAGGTATGAACGGCATTTTGGCAACGCACAGCATAAAGTAGGAGAGGAGTTCACTTTTGCTTGTGAAGTGCTGAAAGAAAAAAGAAGAGGGGACTAGGGAGGAAAGCGATTTACTGACAGAGGTGAGATACTCTGATGCATCTTCAGCCATGCAAGGGTCAGCTGGCTGCAAGTGCGTCGCTGCCTCCCGGATCTACCAGTGCTCGTCTACACGGGAATAACATTTCCTGACGCCTTTACCTGAGCTTTGAGGGGGAGGTTGTTGGCATGCTTTA
>VUQG01003503.1:3862-18086 GCA_015106755.1 Etia nguti
AAACTGGATATGAGATGAATTATGAGGCTGTATTAGAACACAGACACAGAACAAGAAAGTTATTTGTTTATTCATTTATTTAATTTTATACCACAGTGTACAGTTTCAGCCATCCTCTGGAATATTTCATGTTTATTCTGCCTGTTCAGTCCTGCAGAAAAGGTCATCTGACACACAGGAAGCCAGTGTATCCCGAGTCTACCATGTTTCACCACGATTTACCTACAGTCCCTCTCTTTTGGTCCCTTGGATACTGAAAACACATCCTAGTAGCACAGAGTGTGGGTGTTATGAGTTTGCTTAGCTGTCCTGTCTATAGGCTTAACTTACCCTGAGTTTCCTCTTTGTCATTTGGCTGGTCTTTCATTTGTTGTGCCACCAGTTCCCCCTTCTGTGAAGTGATTATTGTTAAACAAGTCTTTCAAAGTCAAGAAAGAGAATCTGAAAATGGCTGGGCATGCCTGAATGGTTGATTCCCACTAATCCCTTGACTGAACTGCCCCTTCCTATGCACTTGTTGTATAGTTGTGCATGCACAGATTCGGCACCATAAGGTCGCATTTGTTTGGCTGGCTGGATCACCACCACAGAGAACTAATCCTGCGGAATTAGTCCATTCAGTGACCACCTCTTGACCAGGAGGCATTGGCCATTAAAATGGTTAGAAAAGGAATGCCTGAGTACTTTACAAAGATTTTTTTCCCCAATAAGGTAAAGGTAGCCCACAGAGTGAGTTACAGTTCCTACAACTCAGCTTGAAGCCCCATGTGGCAGACTCCATTCTCCACATTGATTGTGCCTATTAAACATTTAGCGAGCCAAATTACTGCATGTGCAGACTACATCCGCAAAGCTGTGATAAGATTTTTTTTTTTTTTCCCAAAATTGTGCAGCTGGGCCAGATTTGCTTTTATTTTGTACATCGGAATTCTCATTAGCTACAGTAGTGGTAATCATGCTTTGTGATCAAGAACATTAAAACTACCACGTGTAGTTCAACAGCCCCAAATTCAGCACATTAAAAGCTTGTCTACATTTAGCACAAGGAAATACAAATCCCAAAGCCCTATGGCACCAGCACATATCCTTCCTTTCTTTTCCATGATAAATGTTATCAAGATGCCACATTAGATTACTCCTCTTTTTCAAATTGAGACCCAATTCAAGCAAAAGCTATCTCAGCCAGTTGAGTGGTCTTGACAGAAGCAATTTCCTAGTTCTAATCGAAAGATTTCTTCATTGGTACAATTTGCTAAATAACAGGCAGAGCACACTGCGGCACCAGATGTGTCCTAGAGTTTGTATTCGAAGACAACTCAGAAGCATGGCGAATAGATGGTGAATTTTTAATTGTATCTGCAGGTAGCAATATAGTGTAGATCAATGTAGATGTGTAGATCAATGATTCATAAACTAAAAAAATAACAAGTAAACCTTTACTAGAATGAAAAGACCTGTTCATAAATATTCCATGCTATATTAACTACTTAACAGCATAGTGTGGTTATAGCACTGTTTTATTATATAATATAAAACACGATATCTCCACCAAGAACACTGTGGGAAAATTTAAAATTGTAGCTCCAAAAATATAAAAAAATAACTACTCTGTAGTTTCATCTGATGTTCCCCTGGATAATTTTCTTAATTTCTGCTGCGTGTTGCATCATATTACAGGACTGGTCTGTTGTTTTTGGCCTTTTTGGCAGGAGGACACTATTTGTCACTATCCCAGAAAGCAGAGCCCTTTTTGGCAAAGGGATGGGACAACTCTGTATGTTTGCCAGAAATAAAGGCAGAAGTAGTCTAATGTTCACAATGTCATAATTTTTACAGCCACAACAGATTCTCATCAAATTAACATGAATTCAATATGTCAAAGGAAAGTTTTCACACAATCCATGTTTCATTAATTCACTAAAATGCATATCCCACATATCCTGCAATGCATGGATATCCCAAATATTTAAAATGTGCTTATTAAAAAGAATATAGAAGAAAACTAGGACAGAATTTAAATCCAATTCTCATGCCAAACCAGACCAAACCAGATCAGCGTGTGTAATTTGAGCTGCTACTGCATCAAAATTAAAACTTGCAACTTAATGTGTGTTATTTCCCCCTTATAATAAATTTGAATAGGAAATATTCATCTACACAGTCACTCGTGTGGCTGTCACATGTAGTTTCAAAATACTGCAACTGCAATTAACTTTAAAACTTTTTGCCCCCACGTGAATGTCACG
This sequence comes from Etia nguti, assembly GCA_015106755.1. NCBI lineage: Eukaryota > Metazoa > Chordata > Actinopteri > Cichliformes > Cichlidae > Etia > Etia nguti. The sequence continues at coordinate 6,109 of VUQG01003503.1, forward strand.
CTGTAAAATGTTTTGGAATATAGTAAAGAACCCTTCACTTAAGGAAACATTAAACTCTATCCCTACTTGCACCGTCATAATGGTGTTGCAGTCTGTTTGGACCATCTGTTGTTTCTGCTTGCAATGAAAGGCAGGTGGTCAACTGCTAATGTGCCCCAGCTTTGGACCACCATTCATTTCAGCCCACTCAATCTCCACACAGTGATCAAAAGAAACTTGGCTGCTAAATATACAAGCTCATGCATATGCATGGAATGGCTAAACAGTCTCCGCTGGCACCCATTAGTTGTACAGTCACACTGAGGGGGCCAATTTGGAAAATTTGCATGTGTACATAAGCAGATTAATCACGAGTGACAGTGGAGGGAAGGCTGTGGTCAAAAAACCACACGGGAGCCAAGATGGTCTGTGACCTATATGTACCTGGTAGATTGCTGGCCTGGTTACATTATGAGATTCAAATGATTAAAACGACCCAGTTTCCTCCCGGCTGTGTGCCATGAAAAAAAAAAGTATTTTCTCAGAAAAAGAAAATTGGCATTTTAGACTCCAAAGTGTGAAAAAGACTGAGAAAGGTACCACTTTGTGTCTGTGATTTCAAGTTGTTGCTCTGCAGACAGTTTTTGTTTTTTTGTTTTTTACAGGCATGAATATTTTACATCATGCAGAAAGGATTTTTGTGCTATTTCTAAGAACAAAATGACAATCAATAATAAAAATTTTCAAAAAATCCTTGTGATTGATTGTTTACTTCATTGCAGAAACTTAAAGCTCAAAGGCTCCATTGACCATGTTGTATTTTTAAATTCTCTCTATAGAGCAAGTGTCATGTATTGCTGCTGTGACCAGTTTTTTCATGCATTTAACATTAGAAAGAATATGAATCAAGGTTTTATTTCATTTCCTTGTGAACTGAGCACTTTCTGGTGGAAGAAATAACCTTAATGCCAAAGCTATCTGGAGGACATTTGAGCCAAATAACAATTTAATGATTGAAATTTTGGTGCACTTGCAGATTTGTCTGGGAATAGTTGATGTTACTCATGTGGACAATTTGTGCCACCAGCTGTTTATCTTGATCGAGCAACTCCTCGTATGCAAATAGTGATAGTGGACAGAACCTTTTATTCACAGAACAGAACCCAAGGCATCCAAATACCACATAGTAATAATAGTTTGAGCAGATATTTTTAAAGGCTTTTGTACAAACGTTAAACATGCAGAAGTGTGCATATGAGCACAAGCACTCACTATAGCAAAATAAGTACATCAGTCTTATAGATTGTTTGTGCCATTTTGTGAGCACCACATGCTTCATCATTCATATCTATGGCTGTCATGGAAAAAAAAAATTATCAGTGCCTATTTACAGTCTAGTACAGATGGACTCTGGCTTGGATGTCCAATTTACCTGTAGCTGTGAGAGTCCCCAAGTGAGCAAGGCTAAAATTAGAAACAGCATATCACCAAGCACCACGGGTATCAATCACACATCTGTCACGGACAGAGAGAGATGGGGTGGAGGAAAAAACAGGGGAGAAAATGGAAGGAGAGAGTGAGGGTGACAGAGCGATGAGGGCTGTCCACCTCCTTTAATGTTGAGTCCTGGGGCCTGATACTGTATACTGACACAGTGCTGTAAAAGCCTGTACATCAGTTGTTGTATTAGGCAGGTCTATAGCATAGTTTTAATTTTAAGCTCAGATCATGGTATTTTATTAAAACGTTATACGGTTATGTGAACTGATGACCAAATATTAGTTAAATGGTTGGCCTTAACAAAAATTCAATTCTTTGTTTGTTACAGCCTGTGAATGACTTTTATGCAAAAACTTCTGATGGAAATCTCCAAATAAAATACAGAACTTTATGTTCAATTTGATTGCCTTGCTTGAGTGGCCCTTTCTGCGACTCCTCTGCAGCTTGAACTGAGTACAACACATAATTACATTACCTTAGAAATTAAGTTTGCTACTATGTAATAATGACTGGCTCCAATCACAAAATTACACCATGCACTGCATGAAAACACAAAAACAAAAACTGATCTGGTTTAAGATTTATATTTTCCTAGTGACAAAGTTAGCGAGAAAGCAAGTTAAGACAGCACTGGCAAAAGGTAAGCTAGCCAATTCAGACCTCAGTCACTCAGACCTAAAGCTTTGTTGGCAAACACTCAGCACCCTCCCTATAACAGGGAAAAATATGTATTATGGCTATTCAGTTGGCTAGTAATTGCTGGGGATTGCTTGCAATCACTAGGTGAAATTGGTTGCATGAAAGACACCGATTTGTCTCCAAACTCTCGCTAACCACTATCCAAAAGTAAAACCCCCAAAAAAGTGACACAAGCAAGAAACGGAGAATGTTTGTCTTTAACGTAAAAGTTGCACCTTTGACATTGTTTGCAGACATGCATATTTCATAAACAATGTGCCACCATGGCAATATTATAGCAATCATAACAAGGTTTCTGGTGCAGCATCATACACCACTTTGCAAACAATTTAATCTTGTAACTGACAGCAACTTACAGCAATCGCTTGCAACACAGATTAATAAATATTTTTTCCCAGTGACCTGTAGTTTCTATGGGGATGACTCAGGATTTTGCAATGGATTTCACAGTGATTGCCAGCAACCTCCAACAACAACTCATCAACAGGTCAGGGAATAAACAGTTTTCCTTAGTAACTGGTTATTGTGAAAGGTCACCAACCAGTCTCTAGGCCTGTGTGTCTGGAGCTTAACATGAGGGAATATAAATATATATAGAATAATATTTCATACAGAACCTTGAAAACTTGAACAATTTCATAATCTAATGTACATATCATTAAAAGTTTCAGGGAAATAGTAAAAAAATACAAGGGACATGGCTGAAATCCAATATAACATGGCAATGATCTTCAATTCTATGATGAAAATCACTGCATGGGCTCAGAAACACCTTCATTACTCACTATTAGGAAACACAGAGTTTAAGTGTATCTGCAAATGCTAAAACATTCTTTCTTTATAAACCTTTATACACCTAAGATGTGTGACAAGATTGAATTTACAATTAAACACATGAAAACTTTTTTACTGTATTACTTTTGATTGCATGAATATTTTTATGAACAACAGGCCAATAATTTCATATGACCAATAACACCAATTCCTAATGAAGACATAGGAACACAATGAAGGCATGGGTAATGCTTCCTCTATACAGATGGAAGAATAGTAGCAGTGGAAGAAAACAACAATGGGCTGATTTCAAGGCTGAAAAGTCAGAGTTAAAGATATGTCAGCCTAATCAAACAAAAGCCCTTTATTTCTTTTGTTATTTGAACTGCACAGGCATAGACACTGGGAAATGCATACTAGACAAGTAAAAACCTGTGAGAAATATTTTAAAACATGATTGCCTGGGGTTGAATTTCTCCTGGAAAAGAAGCATTTCATTATTTCATTGCCTTGCCTGGAGTTGGTGATTAGGAAAAGACCCTGATAATGTATGAAATGCAGGTGCGTTTCTTTGACACAAGTAATCCTGAGTTTTATTGGTCCTGCACTCCCCCTCAAAGGCCCATGGCCACTTGAAATTCTTTACTGCAAAAACTCTACAGCTTCTGAAGCCTCTTTAGCAGGGTGGAGGAGGAGCCGGACCTCCATTTAGCCTGATTTCCTGTCTTTAAAAAGGATGAATGACCAGCTTTAGGCCATTGAGAGTGCCCTCACCTATAGCACTCTGTTTGATCTCAGCATCATGGCTGCAAACAGGTTGAAAAAGAGAGGGCCCTTAATGTCAAGGCCATTCTTAATGAGTCTCAGTGGACAGGACCAACCACAGCCCCCCTAAGAAAATGTAATCCGTCTTTGGACCAATGACTTCCTGAATGTACCCATGTCTGCTTTCTTATCAGTCACTACTACAGTATCTGACTGCAGAAATATCGATCACTTGAAATAGAATGTAACATATTCAAGACATATCTTTTATGTTGTTAGTTAATTCCATATTATGACAAAGTTTCATTTTCAATAATTCGGTTAATTTACTAGCAAATCTTTATAACCTTATCATTGTCATTGTTATTGTTACGGCTGGTGTAAAGTCATCTTATGGTGTTAATGCTATCTGCTGCTGGAGCTTCAGTGAGAAATCGAATCAGGGCTTTATCAGTTTAAAGTCAGCCACAGCAGCTTGACTGACAAAATGCACAGCGATAAGCAGAGGATGGTTTGAAACGACTTTGGATTGACTCCTTTTATGCACTGCATGGAAAATCACAGAAAATGTGTGCAATTTCACTAATCACGTCTCTAAAGTTGTCATTTGCATATGTTAATAAAGCAATTCCAAAGCCCGGAGAAGAGAGAGACTAGGAATTAATTTTAAATCTTGAGCGCTCGTGCACAGCAGCACACTGCAGATTTCAGCAGTGAGCATTAAGAAGCGGTGTTGCTAATGACAGCCACAACATGGACTATTTACGCCGACTTCACTGTTTAGTGGCAGCTCAGCTTTGTTTGAGTCTCTCCTGAAATCTTCCACAGTGCAAGGTAGCCCCTTTGTGTCACCGTATTCCCTAAGCTCCGTTCCACCCCTTTGTTTGCTTTGGTGCAGTTTCCGTGGCGACTGAGCCCATGGCCCCCAATAAGAGGCCCACACTACTGACAGGCAAGAGTGGGAGGTTGGGTTGAGTGAGGGTGTTGTGGGTGGAAGGAGAGAGAGACACCACTAGTGAGACATGCTTAACACACAATCATGTACAAGCACACATTTGTGAATACATATAAAACATCTCTACCATTACATATGCAGGCACACAGACGCATGCAGGCCATCAGTTATCAAATGGTAATTGCATTTTTTCAGCCTGATTACTATTAATTCTGTGATTGTGGATGTGTAGGTAACAAAATGCCTTTGTGATATCACTGTGAGCTTTTTCTGCACCTTAACATAGCATGTGACAGCTCAGAAGTGCTTCTTCCTTCCAGCTTCATTCTTCTCTGCATCACCACAACACTACCTTCCATTCAGGTCAAGTCTTTGTCTCCTTGGGATCTTCTTTTTAGTTTATTTTCTCTGCTGCCCCTTTTCAAAAATATCATAGGAATTCAGAGTGCTTAGACTTTGAAATGTTAACTACCACCTGCCATTGCTGCAGGCTCTCCACACCTCAGACATGTTTTACTTAGACATGTTTACTCATTTCATACATGCCTGATTTAAACTCTTATTTAAGCGCTTGAGGCAGAAAACCCCCTAATACCATTTAATCACTGATGTTGTCCAGCAAAAATGCTCTTTTTTTTCTGGAGGAGTAAATTTACACCCTGGACATCAAAGAGATGTTGAAAGTTGATCGTGTTGTGCAACATCACTCTATTATGCCTCCCATCCCCCTTCTTATTCCCCCTCCTATTTATCCTCTTCTCCATTACCTGGTCTCTGGGCAAGGTTCTTATATTGCGCCCTGCTGATTGACTTGCAGCCATGTTGTCACATCTCCTAACCTTTTGTCAGACTTTAATCATCTGCTCCAGGCTGCCCACCCCACCCCACCTCTCCACACACACACAAACACACACACGTACACACACTCATCCACACACACAGCGGCTGCTAAAGGCAAGAAATTGCTGTAGGTGCAGCTTGTTGGAGAGGTTGCCATTTATTTCAATGAAGGTTTTTGAAAGACAGTGTGTGGCCAGTTGTGTGTGTGCATATGTGTTTGTGTCTGTGTGTATGCCTCTGCATGCATTGGTAGGCTGTGTGTTTGGTAGTCCACAGCTTGCTAGCATGCTCTTTATGTTGTGCAGCAGGTGACCAGAATACTGATTGCCTCAGGGTCTCCCTGCACCACCAACATGTCCTTTTTCGTGCCGCTCAGAAGAAATGCGAATTTTATTTAATATAAGAAAATACCAAGTGAATGAATTCAAAAGAAATTATTCCACAAAATTAGGTTTAGTTTTAATGAATAAAAACTGTAGAGGGTCACAGAGTATGTTAGCTCAAAATTTAAAACAAATGTTAAAAAATGCCTACTTCCACAGAATAACATCTGAAAAGAAACAATCTGAGTCTTTATTTTGCCCATGTCCGTGTCACCGGAGCTGAGATTGATCTCTGTGAGGTCCCAGCCATTTCCATCACATACTAATTGGTGGCACAAATCAAATAAAAGGCCTGGATGTGACTATAATACATGAGAGCAGGAGAGGAATCCTAAATGATAAATCGAGAAGAAACTCGTGGGCCCATGAAATCACTGCCTGCAGTTAGTTTGCATATTGACCAGCCAGGTGAAACTTTTTTACTAGCTGAAATCACCATTATACAATTTGATGGCCATTAGCCATTAATCTTGCTTTTTTCAGTGTTGATTATTTTAAATGACCAATTTGGAATGGGCAGAAGTATCAGAAAATCACAGAAGCTGTGCTATGGGTAATTTGAAATGATATGCAGGACTTTATCCACTGTAGTGTTAGTTGATTTGATATCAACTGATATCAACTTATATATAATCCTTGCTAATTTCCTTCATATAGTAGTTCAAGTCTAGATCATTGAAAGAGTGTAGCTCATGTTTTGTTTTGATTTTTTTGTTTTCATAAATTGAATTTGGTACTGATTAATTTAAGAGACAGGTTTCCCAACTTATATTTTGCTTTGAAAAGGAATAATGGCTTATGACTGCAAAACATCTGTGGTGTGATTGAAATGAAAATGCTGCTGCAGTCAGCCTAAAGCACTGGCAACAAAGACCCTATAAAATTATTCGTTTTTTTCCTTCTGGGTTTTATTTATTTATTTATCTCGGTATCTCTAGTCTAACAGGAGAACAAAACAAACAGTTGTTGCTAGTCTTTTCTTATTTTAAAGGATAAAAGACAAGCTAATGCTAATTCAAAATGTAACTACTGATTATTCACACTATTTATTTGGTTCCTGTTTTCAATTCCCACATGTCCTATATTCAGAAGGGTTATCTAAATGCTAATGTCTCAATGAATCAAAATAAAGGCACAGTTGGCTTCACAAACGAGAGCACCGTCTTTGTTATCACAGAGATGGTGGTCGGGGAGGGGAGGGTGTGAGAGTTTTATTGAAGGATTTAGAACATAAAATGGATGTCTTCCACAATCCCATGTGCAATTTCCAACTGTACGCAGGAACTAGCACAAAAGGCATGTCATTTAGATTTCTGATAGGGTAAGTCGAGTCCTTGCACTCCTGGACACCATGTTTAAAATGTTCAATTTGTGTCATGAGCCCCCTAGTATCCCCATGTTGCTGTGGATTAGGCATCAGAGATAGCATTGTATCATGTGTCACAAGGACAGAATAGATGCTGGATACAAAATGTGAGTGTATTTGAGGTCAGGCTGACAGGGCATGATTGAGTTAAACGGCATTCAGGTGTATTGCACATATACTTCATGAAAATGTGGATTCCCCCTTTCATTTGCACCATTTTTGTCTTCCCCTTCTTCCTCCGGTACCTCAACCTGACAATGAAAATCGCCCTTTCTTTCCTTCCTTTTTATTGCAGTCTTTGTGTATCAACACAGTGCAGATAAACTGCTTTCTACTGCTCTTTCTCCTTCTCCTCTACCTGTTCTTCCACTCACTTCTCAATATGTGGTTGATCAGGCCTGGAAATCACCTGGCTACAGATAAATACCCCCGAGGAATTTGTGGTTCTTCTGAAGTCAGCAAGACAAGCGAGTGAAAGCCCTCCTCTGTGCCCTCCCACCCACTCCGGGTTGTATAACACTTTTCTGCTGGAATCTGACCTTCACTGCATTCCAGTTTTTGTTGAGTGTTAGCAACAGCAGCATTGGACGCTTTAACTTATTTTTCCAGACTAATTACTGTACAGTTGCAAGCTCCCACCTCCCACTTACAGTAAAGGTAAGTGTGATCATACAAAACCGAAAGTTGTGGTTACAGAATGAAAAACAGTCCGATCACAACTGCAAGATATGGAGACACCATCAGTACTGAGGAAATGAGTAAACAACCTGCAGCCTGTGCAATGGAAAGTTAAACATGCCCAGGATATCTTTTTCTGGTCTGGCTTCACTTACCATAGCATCAGCAAACCTCCTAAGCGGACATGCTAAGGTGCTTAATATCTTGATAAGTCAAACCAATGTTTCTAATTCTTGCTATGGGTACATTAACGTAAACAAGGTGGCATTGGTGAGTGACCAGCCGCAAACACTGGCAGGTCCACTGGCAGTAGATCAGCATTTTTTTTTTTTTTTAACAGAGAAAGTGCAAACTATAACATTAGAAAAACACATTAAACAGGCTATAAGCAACACATTTACTGGAGCCCACAGCAGTGGTGGATGAATATATATGCAGCGCCTTTGGCTTCAGCCCTCTGAAATAGCCAGACACACCCTGAGTTCACTTTAATTTATTTTACCTGCTAAGTTTGTTATCTGTTCTTTTTTTTAATATATAATTTTCTGGGTTCCTTTTGTTTTTAGAAAGTTTTCTGCAGTTTCACACTTTACCTGTAAATTCAACGTTTCCTTTTTAACTCTAATCCCAGAATAACTATTTACTGTATAACATATGGAAATATTAAAATACATCAAGTTCTTCAAAATTCAACTGAACTTTTTTACTAAGTGAAGTATGAGGGAAAATAATTCATTAATTTAATATTCACTTCACTGTATCAAATTCTGAGTAGAATAAAGCCATAAATTAATTCTGGTGGGAAACCAACCCCAAATCATCAAGTCTGATAGCTGCAAGCCTGAATAGCTGCTTGTTGTCGTGGGTGCTAACTGCCCCAAAAAACCAAAATGCTGCCTGTCCTCTTTTCAAGAGCAAGTTCAAAAGCAGTCCTTATCTGCTCTGCCGCACTGTGCGTCTCCCAGTAATAAAAGGAGCAAACATACTCTCACGGAACTGCAGTCTAACTATCTCCATCTTCAGCCTGGTCAGTCAGAAGCCCTCGGTCCTGTGCAGTAACTGCACGTTGATAGCAGCTAACTTTGATAGCTTAGCTAACTAGCCAATAACTGGCTTGCTAGGCAGAGATGTAATGGCTAGTCTAAGCTGCACTAGCCGACCTCTCTATTTGCACAGTTCTTCCACCATCAATGTAGGATGGATTATCCATGCAGTCCCTAATAAATGTCCCGGTAGATGGGTTGCTTGGCATGTCGAACCACACATTCTATTCTTCATCCAGCATTTGTCGCAAGTCAGCCAATGTGGTTGTGTTGGTCACTCTGGCAAAAACAGCATATCTACATGATGCACCATCCCCTAAACTCCAGAGAAGGAGGGTGTTTCTATTTGTTGGTTTTATTTTAGCGTTTTTAGCTTAAAGTAACTGCATTTACAAACACATTATTTTATGTCTTTTCCTCAACTTTTTGTTCCACTAGGCATATTCATCAGAGAGAGTCTGAAGACATTTGGTGCGCAATTTGACACACTGAAAGAATTGGTAGAACTTTAAAGAACTTCAAAAAAAAATGCCAGGAAATATTATGAGTCATCTGGTTTTATCCCTGTCCTTCAAAAAAAAAGAAACATAATTAAAACCATTCCGCCAGTTTGACTACAAATCTTATATCACGTCAAGAAGTAGAATCCACAAAGATTAGGTGTCCTGTATTACATTGTTATTTTGGACTAAACAAGGAGGGTAAGGGCTACCCAGAAGATCATTGTTTGAGTCCTGTTTTGCACTTTTTCCACACTCACTGATTTTTTTCATTTGCACTCTTTTTTTTTTTATTTTTGCTTTCACTCACTGATTAGATTAAGACATAAAAAACTACTTGGTTAGGTTCAGTAAAACATTTGGGTTGAGATGTATGTCTCGTCAAGCTTACAAATGACACATTCAAAATGTGATGTCTCCACGTGTGGTGAACTATGAACACCAAAGTGTTCCTGTGCATTTCTGTGAGATGCCAGCTACTTTGTGAAAACAGCACTACATAACACCCCTGAAATGACAATGGGCTGTTCTGTGAAAATCTTCAAAACACCAAATATGGAAATGGATTTTAAGGTATTTTTCTCATCCTTCCACAAGAGACTCAGAGAACTCAACAAAGTTCTATTGTCCTTTATTTATGCACCAATCTGTTAACATACCTTAAATGTATTTTGATGTTAATTTACACTAGTGATTTATGTTTTGGTTCCAGCAGAATGGGATCATAATAAATGCAATACATCTAAGGGTTAGACCACTATTTGTATAGTTGAGAAAACATTTGAGCTTGTCACTTAAAGGGACTGAAGAAATGTACATACACGGAACGAAACCGTAACATACAAAATGTATAAGGTTTTTTGCAGTAGTTTTTTTAATATCACTTTACTGTTTCTGCAATGCAAAGGTATTGTTTGATTGTACTTTACAACCATGAGGCAGTGCAATATGGTCACAACACACTGATACAATGCTGCATTGATGCATGCCTCTCGCACTGCTGAAACTGCAGGTTTTACTGAGAAAAGAATTCCTGCAGTGTGGGCATATTTTATCCCCCAGAATGTTTAAGTCATGAGACAGATCCTCAGTACAGACAAGTTGTGCAGGCGTCTTTTTCTCTTTGTGTCTCTCTCTGTCCCTCCCCTGTTTCTTTCTTTTTTTCCCTCACACTGCATTCTTTCTTTGTCTCAGACCTCTCCCGCCTACACCTATCAGCTGAGGGAATCAAAACATTCCATAAACAATTCAATTTTAATGTATTACAAAACATTAGCAGAGGGATAACTCCAGTTATACAAGAGCTGAGACAATCATGGGAAAAAGCAGTGTCTTGGCCAAATGCATATTCGATGAGGTCCAGATTTAGTAACATTTCTCAGATGCTCAAGCAGAAATAATTACATTTGTTGATTTATTTTAGTGGCTAGAACAAGAGAACTTTTAGCATGGGTAAGTTTTGAATTGCAGCTCCGTAGAAAATGGAATAAAAGGATAAGGCATGACAATGAGATGTAGCATCTCATTGTCATAAAAATGTAGAGGATTTGTAAGTGCATGTAATCATAGCTGTTGTTTTTAGATGGAGATGGATTACAAAATAAAAAGAGACACTTCATTGCCAGGACACAAACAATGATGCTGGCCAGTCCAATTTGATCAACTCTGTCCTGAAGTTGTGATATTTTTGCAAGATCTCTGGTGGTCTGTTGGTCAGACAGTACACTACTATGGCTCGAGATCTCTTGTATACAGCCACTCCAGGAAAGATCTACTTTTAAATATTACATACACTACCTGGTCACCTCTTTCCTAATTGTACTGCACAATACCCATCTTCCTGAAGGCTGAGATACCTCTGCTGCTTAATGGAGCAGAGAGAGGCACCCATGAATAAAACACAGCCAGGCGGAAGGAATCGTTCTTGCTGGAAGGTGTTCACACGGATTGTGCACAGGAATGCGGCACATAATGATGAATCGGAAGCTCCAGAGCAAGGCTTTTTTGTTGACTTCAATTACTGTAATGTAAAAGCTTTTCATCCCACAATAATCAGTGGGAGGAAGACTTTCTGCTTTACAAAGAAGGAGGAGCTGTGTTTGTTTGTTTGTTTGTTTGTTTGTTTTTTCAGTTAAAGTTGCACTGCAGAGTTTCGGGAGTTTAGGAGAAGCAACAGTCATGCCCAAGCACACAACCTTCTAGTTTCACATGATAACTGTGAAAAGAAAAAGCACATTGCCACTTACAACTTCTTCATCTGCATGGCAGTGTTTTTTTTAACTGCTTGGCTTAACATTCCACCTTGTGTGTACCTAGTGTACATTGTTCTGCTGCTATTTTTTTTTTTTTTTTTTTTTTTTTTTTTTTTTTTTTTTTTAGTTTTTAATTTTTTTTTTTTTTTTTTTTTTTTTTTTTAATTTTTTTTTATTTTTTTTTTTTTTTTTTTTTTTTTAAGTAAATCTTTAATACATTCAAATAGTATTTTGTTATAATTTC
>VUQG01003504.1:0-22944 GCA_015106755.1 Etia nguti
ACAAAAAAAGCAAAAAAAAAAAAAAAAGACCCTTCACAGATAATTTAAAGTACAGGGGAAATCACACTATATTCACACTATATTGTTATAATCAAAATTACAGTCTAATGAAAATCTTTGAATTAATAATAAATTAATAGTGCAAAGATCTTACTATTTCACTAAATAGACAGTCAACAGAGTTTGAAATATGAATATGAAAAATTGATCACATTGACGGGAACTATTAAGAATGCTTTTGTAGCATGAAAGAACCCCTTCAGTCAAACTCTCAAAAAGTGAAGCTCAAAAAGTTTTGTGTACAAAATCATGAACATTAAAAAACTTAAAAGACAGGATTTGATTGTCAAGAGAAATAAAAATATCTTAAAAACTGTAACGAGCATATTTCAAAACCTGCAATGTGTTTAAACTTTAAGGATTTTTGCTCTGACATGCAAGAGAATCTGTAAGAACATAAAGCTTTCATTTTTCATTTTTATCATAGTGTAAGATAAATAAAAGATAAAAAGTGAAGCGTTAGATGACATCTCCTGTGAAATAGACCCTATTAAAGTAGATCAAATATGTGACGTACTCCAGCTGTTTAGGAAACCCAGCATGTCTACACACACACACACACACACACACACACACACACACAGAGACTTACTCAATTACTTAATTATGCAATTGCTTGATTACTTGTTACAGGGTCCCCAACAACCCCAAGCTTACTGTGTAGCAACTAGTTTGTGTTCATTTGATTTGTGTTTTGGAAAACTGATATGTTGTAAGAACAACTGATTCAACATGGCGAGGCATAAGTGTCTTAATACTACTGAGGATACTGAGGAACGAGAATCCTGCAATATCAAAATGCACTAACTATAACCTAAAGTTAACCTAACTATAACTTTATAATTTTACATTCTAAATATGTATGATTCCCTACATTTTAAATTTTCTATTAATTTAAAAACTAATAAAATGAAAAAAGAAAAAAGAAAGCTTAACCAAAATTAGTTTTGGCCGTTTTCAATTAGGTTTTACTTAAATAGCACCAAATCACAACAAGAGTCACCTCAAAGCACTATCATATATTATATGGTAAAGACCCTACAATTATCACAGAATTATGGAAGAAGAATGAGGCTTTTCAATCAGGGAGCCTGACAGATTAGTCTTGGTTTGGCAAATTCCAGGAGAACGTTACTTGGCTGACTGCATTGTGTCAGCTGTCAGGTTTTGTGGAAGATTGATAATCATTAGTTATTAACCTCTGGCTCCAGCAGCAGATGTTTGCCCCTCCCTGACTTCTGGCAAAACCAGAGGTTTCTTCCTGTTTAAAGGGAGTTTTTCCTTCCCACTGTCGCAAACGTGCTTACTCATAGGGGGTCTGATTGTTGAGGTTTTCTCTGTATTACTGTAGGGTTCTTAGCCGAAAATATAAAGCACCTTGAGCCAACTGTTGTGATTTTGCACTATATAAATGAATTGAATTGAATACTATGGGTTTTTTTTTATGGGGTTAGACTGGGCCCCTTAGATCCAGTGAAGAGACATTTTATTTTTATTGCTATTATTATCATTATAATTATTATTATTATTTGGGAACAGTGGAACAAGCTGGAAACAGTGAAATTTTAAAAAGCTAAACGTATGCTGGCTGACATGAAGAATTACTGATCCAGGTGTTTTCATGCTATAAACCAGTAATTTTGATTTTATTTCTGACTTAACACTTTCAAATAATAATACTAGGGTATATACAGTGTGTGACTGTGATTATTCATTTAACCTATTTTCCCAGTGCAAAATGAGGGTTGGGCTTAGACTCCAGTGTTTCACAGCAAGGTCTCAATGATTGTCCTGTACTGTCATATCCAAACATTTAATTTCAATGTCATATTCTTGGGTTAAGCATCTGCTGAAAAAGAAAGAAAGAAAGAAAGAAAGAAAGAAAGAAAGAAAGAAAGAAAGAAAGAAAGAAAAGATTGCTTCATACCTCCTAGCATACTAGGAGATACGAAGCAATTTAACCGTTTAAGTGCTGCTCCTTTTTAACTATCCTAACTATTTCCAAATTCAACAGCTTTTACATATGAGGCTGCATTGCAAAGAGTTGGCTACAATGTTTCTTTACAAATCTTGTGGGGACCCTTGGACACTACCATGGAGCAAAGCTGGGGTCTTACTACATACATAATGCACAGAGAGCTGGTGAATCAGGGGTCAGCTGAATCAGGGCTCTAAAGCAGTAAATCTGGCCATGATAGTGCAAATAATGTAGAGCTCATCTTAAAATGTTTTTGTAAAATACTACAGAGGCAGATTATTTTGTATTTTCCACATCATAGCAGCAACTGGTTACTTTTTAGTGCCACGCTACTTTGAATAGGTAACAGAACTGTACCACCGTATGGCAAAGAGCTGTATCTGTTTTATAGTCTGCTCACTAAATATACACTTTAATAAGGCACATTTTCTCCTGAGTTTCCCAAGCGCAGTGATTGGTGGCCTTCTACGTAACAACCCCTGCTGTGTAATGAATGAATCAATGTGTTGCTCTGAGCTAGAAATTGTATATATATCAACTATATGTCTGTTTATAAGATGCAATTAGCCAGGTGGTAGTCGGGGTTCAATCTTGAGTGAGAGTTCATAAAGGGTATCTTCATCAATCACTAGGGTTTTATCCAGCAGAAACTGAGTCACCTGGAACAGAATGAGACAGGTTAAATTTAAAGATTTGGGATTTTTTTGAAGGTTAAGCAGTGAAAAATCATACACTTACTCTGATATTGATTGTTTGTTATTAAATACATTTTGCTGCTTTACTGGCTTCAGTATATTTTTTAATTATGTAAATAGCTCATATAAACCTGCTTAAAAAGATCGTTAACAATAATTACACGTTGAAATTAAAAACATCTCATTAGACACACCTTTGGTTGGTGCTCTATCCTGTACGGTGCTTGCTGGAACTGACGGATCTCTCGGATGATATGAGAAATCTGAGATACCAAAGACAGAGGATTACTGGAATGCTTCAGACAAGATGTTTTTTTCTAGAGTGTCGGGGGGGGGTATTGACTCTCTGTCCTGGTAAGAGACTTTTCAGTCTCTAACCATTAACCTGAAATTACTCCCTGCTACATGCTTGTATTTCAAAGCAAATATCTGAAACAAGCTCATTAAAAAGATGCACAGAGTACAGGCCTTTTTGGGACCCAGTACAATGCTGTTGTTTAGGCCTCCAGCAGTAGTTAAAGTAGATATTCAGTGCAGGTATTAAACTATTTAAGCCAAAATTCTGGAAACCGTGACTTTAGGTATTGTTGTATCATATAACAAAGATGTTTAGTGTCTAAAATGATCATCATGAACATGTCCTAGATGACCATTAGTCAGTATTTAATACAGTATGGCATGTGTGCCTCAAACTGATTTAAGTAGCTCAATAACTGACATCCAGATTAATATTTTCATGTTTTTAAATTTTTTTCCTGCTATATAGAAACCATAAAGTCACAGTGAATTTTGAGTTTTGTGCCAAGTTCCAGTTTTAGGAAAGCATATTACTTACCATCCTCATCTTAGAGAAGTTAACAAGGCCCTCCTCTGTAAAGTTGGGTGTCCCCTCCTCAATGCAGGCCAGGTCAGTGAGGTACATGCCCAGGTAAGGGACACATGGAGGATTACAGCTGCGCACACAAAGCAGAAATATACAGTGTTTATGAAATGATTTGAGATATGTACTCCATTACTTTCCTCTGGTCGCTGGCTCTACTTACTTTTTCAGTGTCTCTCTGAGGTTCTTGAACCGTCCCTCTGATGACACAATCTTCTGAAGTCTGTCCCTGAGTCCCTTTGTCTCAAAACAATGAAAAAAGAGTCGTTTTTTCAGTACACAGATGTGTTTTTATTTTTAGCACCTCTCTGAAAGAAGGAGAATGAACCTGTTTGCAGACTTTTGCCCAGGTCTTCTTAAGCCTGTAGATGGCACTGCCTTCGAGTGCAGCAATGATCTCCAGTACTCCATTGTAGTTGTTGAGGCAGCGACAGATGTCAGCCACTGCCAGCCACTTCTCAATGGAGCTGGCTCTGGAGGCCACATCAGTATGGGTCATTATCTGAGACGCTACCAGGTTGCTCATCTGTGAAGTGAGGTATAGAGAGATGAGAGCTATTTCCAATAATTTGTCTGCCTTCACTGATATACCAAATTATGTCACTGATATTAGTGGGCATACTTTAGTAAGCAAAAGAATACACCACTAATCTAAAGTGGATAATCATATATATTTAGTTTGATTGTGAAAGCTTTATTCTTTTTAGACTGAAATTTTAGGAAAGGCAGCTATTAAATGCAACCTGTCCTTTGATTCTTCAGCAGTGAGAATCCAGTATTTGAAATGTAGGAATATATTTTAATTAAAGGCACAGCTTTTAGTTGTATTTTACCATTTCACCTTTCTGAATACTGAATGTTTTTGTATTATTAAGTCTGTCGCATCCTCTTTTTCAGTTCTGTCTCCCTCTAGCTTACAGAGGGATGTCACGGCAAAATGCCAGTGTACTGTACTGTAAGTAGTGGTCCCTGGCCACTTTTTAAGAAACTCTCTGGCTTTTGCCACTGACTGAACAGGAGAGAGAACTGTTGTACCACAGACCTTTTATAAAACTCCCTGTAAGCACCACCACTACATCACTGCTCAGGATAAAAAGTCACTGTCTTACATCATTAAAGTGCTGGGTGGTCTTCATGATGTATGGAGTCCTCTCTGTTTTATCCAGCTTCATAAAGCCCTGACCTAGGAACTCCCTGCAGGACAGATAATATCCAGAATCATAGGTTACACATACTGTATGACCACATATCATAACCTGCTCCCTACAGTCTCTTAGCTTTACCCCAACAATTCTTCAGCCACTGATGGGAAGTTATCTTTGACTCAAATACTATATTTCTGTAAATGCAATTTTGTTTTATGCTAATCATATTAATCAAGGATAGTGTTAGTTCAGCTAGACCATAAAATCAAACTCAGCCTGGATCCCTGATATCATTGGCAGCCTACATCAACTAATGGCTCAGCTGATAGTCCTCTACACATCTAATTTAAGCTGTTTTTGCAGGTCAATAAATGCTAGTTAAATTCTTGAATAACTTGTTAACTTGCTAACTTACTGTAGACTGGCAGCTGTATTCTTAAGGCACGTTGAGATACTGGACTAGACTCAATATTGGCAAATAAGCTGTACTAAAAGATTTTAAAGAGATGATTGTATTAAATAACTCCAGGATGATGCAAGGAGAGTTTGAATGTCTTGTATAACATACTTACTCATAAGGAATACTCCTGAACACAATGTGATCCAGCAGGGTGATCTGTTCTGCCAGTTCTATGGCTGAGAGGGACTCAAAACACTCTGATTTAGGACTCTCCGCCTTGAAAACACAGATAAACAAACTGCATGTGTAAAAAACAGTACTAAACTGCAAAGCTCTTCAGAGGACTACAGTACCACACAAGCACAAAGTAAGTCCACAGATAAGGAAACGACCTGTGGATATTTGATCAGGGAGGTAACAGAATTCACCTCAATACTGGTGCTATTTGTATATATTGTGCTATTTCTTATTTCTTTCTTATATCTGAACATATTGTATAGTTAAATAGTCTAATCTGTTTTTGTTAATGTTACTGTACTGGAGCAAATGTAACCTACATAATTTCCCTCGGGATTAATAAAGTATGCTGATTCTGATTCTGAATACAGAGTAACCACAGCGGCTATTTTTCACAAGGGAGGGAGGTCTACATGACATTATTCTTACCACAATGAAGTGTAGAAGAGGGCAGCTTTTCTGTGTCATTCATGAGATAAAGGATTGAAAAAGTTATAAACTTGTCAGGAAAATCTTTAATGAAACCCATTCTGCTAAATGGCAGTACTGACCATTTGTAATATGTCCTCCATCCTTAGCTGAGCGTCGTCTTGTTCTTCTTGAGAAAGTGCACTGAAGAGCAAAAATGAATTAGCATTACATACATGCAGTACCATTCATATGAAGGCTACTCTGCATTTGTACTCATGAACATTATGTAATCTTCTACAACACTTTGTGTTGCAATGAAAATAACTCAACTAAACATTCAAAATCATTATCTAAAATTTGCATGAGTTTTTAAAAAAGTAATTCATGCATAGTTAGGCGATAACGACAAGGGACTTCACTAACTAATGGGTGACAGCACGGTAGCTATGCCTATCTTTTAGATTAAGTTTATGATATTGAAAGGCACCTGCAAAAGCAGGGTCATGTGGCTAACAACAGAGGGAGCCGAATTAGCCATATCTGTTCTTTTTATATGTAATCTGCTGTTTACCTACTTCATCCTAGAGGCAATCCGCTATTAATGTGACTTTGTCCCCATAAATTCTAGTGTTAAATTGCCCAGCTTAACAGCACTCAAAAGCTTGTATGGCTTAAACTGATTGGATTGACAGGTGCACAGACACAGGCAGCTGTTCTGGATAGACCATCCCAAGAAACTTGTGCTTCAGTTTTGACGATTGAAACTCTTGTCTTGGATAAGTCTGTTACTAATTACAGATATTTACTAATTGCACTATGTAGCTTTGTTTGCACATTGCCTCCTTACAGTTTATCAATAACAGCTATAACCAAACCTGCTAGAATTTGCTATCATCTTAGCTTCTTTTCCAAATATGGAAACTTTGACTACAGAAAAACACCAGCAAGTTAGGGTCTTAAACACTTAAACTGAAGCTTCCGCCATCAAACTAATGGGTGACGACATGGTGGCTAAGTCTATTTTTTATGCACAATCTATGACTTCACCTTGCCTATTGTAGAAAAAAAATCTACGACAGTGTGTAGATAAAAAGAAGTACACAATGATATTTACAGCAGTCCCTTTGTACCTTAATATGTTTGTTGTAGCTTTCCTCTCTTGCGGCAGCAGATCTGGATCTCGCAACACCTCTTCCAGGAGACTGATCACCCCCATCTGCAGCTCACTGTTCATTTCAAAGTCCTGATTGAAACAACACATGCATATATATTTATAGGGAAGCTTAGAATTGAAGTTAGGACTAGAGTAGTGGGCACTCATTCCACTACTCTTCTTTTCAGTGGTTTATTGTGTATTTAACATTTAATTAGGCTTACACTCATACATGACTGTGGGAAGGGGAGAGTGTGAGGTTGTAGGTGAAGGGAACAGAGGTGATGAGAAGGTGTCGGATAGGTGTGGTGTTAAGAAGAGAAATACAGGGGGACAGATGGTAACCAGAATTTGTAAAGAAGATGTAAATGACTTTGGTGAGCATGCGCTTTAAGAAAGGGAGGAACAAGGGGTGAAGCATAAGAATAGAGAAAGTGATGTGATGTGAACCTACCTACACCTTTTCGGTAGCAAAAATTTCATGGATTTGTGCCCGATTCCATCCTCCAGTTACTTCTCTCAGTTCTCGTTCATTACTGACAAAATTTGCATCATTTTCCTATCATACCTCCAATACTCATGTCTTGAAATAAATTGCTCCAAGACCATTAATAAAGGCGTCTGTGTTCAAAGATGACAGCACCTCCAGATGCACAGCTGTCGCTGTAAGACAAGTAAAGATGTCCACATACTTCTACACATACGCCTTTTACACTTACCCTAAGAAGGCCCAAAGCAAACCACTCTAACCGGAGTAAATGGAGATTCATCTGGAAAGATCATCAGCTGACATCCCAGTGCTGCTTGAAGTCTATATTTAGCTAAAATCCTCCTTACACAGTAGCAGTACTTGCACCTGGAATCAAAAAGCTTTGCTGCAACTCAGAAAGCATGTGATAAGGTCCACTATGTCATGTTTTTTGATGTACATGTTGAAGCACAAGGTCAGAAGTGTGAAGATCCCAAGCCAATAAAACCTGATGCCTTGCCTCCTCTGGTATAGCTGCTCTACTAAGCCTACCCCAACTCTCAAAATACCATCCTTAACCTTGAGAATAAGCCTACTGTGAAGTGACTGTTCTTCTTCATATTTTCACCTTTCTGCAAACCACTGATCTCATCTGAATATTTCTTCTTCTGAAACAGCAAATAGCAACTAACTCTGAAGCCTTGCCTTAAGCCGGGCAAGATGACCCCGACTAGATTCAAAGCTGTTTTAGCTGTCTCCTTCCTAAGCTCCAAATGAACCTAATTAGCCATGCAACCATCCACCGGATGACTCTAGGAAGAAAAATTAATAATGAAATCCATAACACTGTCCAAATATTAATTTGCCTCACCAGCATTCACTGCCTTAACTTCAGGATCAACTTTTCCAACTCCTTTCTAAACACCTTGTCCATTTTACTCACAGCTAAATCAGCTGTACATGTCCAAGGGAATGTAAGGAATGCTAGTTTGTTTCCGTGGAATTACACTGGCCAGCAAGAAGCAAGAAGGTCATGAGTTCAATTCCACCATCAGGCCGGGGTCTTTCTGTGTGAAGTTTGCATGTTCTCCCAGTGTTTGCGTGGGGTCTCCCCAGGTACTCCGGCTTACTTACTCCCACAGTCCAAAGACATCCAGATAGTGGGGAAAGGTTAATTGGAAACACTAAATTGCCCATAGGTGTGAATGCGGGAGTGAATGTGAGTGCGACTGGGTGTCTCTGTCTATGTGTTAGCCCTGCGACAGACTGGCGACCTGTCCAGGGTGTACCCTGCCTCTCGCCCCTAAGACAGCTGGGATAGGCTCCAGCGCCCCCTGTGACCCTAAAAATGATAAGCGGAAACGAATGGATGGATGGAGAAGCAGATGCAACGTCTCCAAAGTTAGAAGATTTAAAGGACCTCTCAGTGTTATAATGTACAAGCTGTCATCCATCTAGATTGTCCATACTTGTCCAAGAGTGGGTGGCAATATGTCATCCCGGCCCAGATGTTAGTAGATACTATAACAGGTCCCGAAAACTTAAATGGGTCATAGATAGAACTTACAGTGGATAATATCCCTCTCCTTGTGAGAGGTTTTCTCTTATGTGTGATTTAAACACTCAATGCTTTCTCTACTGGCAAGGTTTCACTGTCCAAATTCAAGTCCTTAACCTTTGATCTCTCCTGCTAAGGTATGGCAGCAAGCATAGCTTGTCTGTTGCTAATCTGTTGCTTGTTGGTGAACTTAAAGCCTCCTTTAGCACAGAAAGGACCAAATGCTTGAAACTGCCTCCTCTTCAGAACCAACAGTGACAAGACAATCATCCACATAAAAACCATGTAGAAGAGTGACTACACAACCTCTAGTATGAACTGCTGCCTTTTTATCCCCTGTTCATTTCTTCAAAGCAAAACCTGCACTGCTTGGAAATGAGGTGTCTCCAAATCTGTACTGCCATTCTGCATTCTAGCAGTCACTGACCTGGTGTTGATGACCATTAAGGTCAACACCAGATCCTGACCTGGTGTTGATGACAATGAAGGTAGAGTGAACATGGATCAGATTTAAGGCTAAAATGTTGGGTTCTGAGTCAACATCTTGACATCTGCATGGGAGAGCCACAGGGCCACCAAAGAAATAACAGGTCCAAGTCAGCTGTTGGTACTTTGATCTGACATGTGATCACCTCTTTATGGTCGTCAACACCAAGTGTGGTATACAGGCAAATACAACTACCTTACTATATAAATGGCTCCTACAATGATGATACAGGAACAACACCAACACAGGGATATCAGATATACCTACTAATTAGACACATTATAACTCTAACATGCACTTTTCAAAACTTTACCAATGGTTTTTAATTTTTCTGTGTTCATTTGTTTTTAAATTTCCAAGCATCTTTTACATCTCATTGGGGTACATTGCCATGATAGCATATACTGCAGGCCTAACTTCCTCCAGAGCAGGTTAGGTTCCAAATAAGAAAGGAAATTATGATCCATTAATTCTCTGTCTCACCATTCTTGGAAGATTCCTTAGACCTTACTGGATGGTTAGCATGAGGCTCTAAAGTACATTTCTCCAAAAAATAAATAAATAAGAACACTAGGTCATTATAGTATAACACAAAGTCAACTTCAAGGATAATAATCTTTCCAGTTAGGAAGCATAAGTCATTGTGAATCAATTTCACCTGCCATGCAAATGATAGTGACCACAGATGCCCTGGGAATGCAACAACAAAACCCCCAAAAGTACTGTGGCACTTTTTAGGCTCCTTTTTATCTGTTAAAGGTGCAATTTGCAGATAAGTGTTAATAATTATGACCATGTTTTTAGGGAGAAGTAGCAGTTTTACACTGTTAGTGTTACATGTAAAAGTTATTATATGTTGTTATATAAAGTCGGATGTGGCAAAGCATCATACAAAATTAATACAAATGGCTAGAAAATTACATCAAAACTATAAGGCCAACAGTAGTGGAGTGTAAAAAGCCACAAACTGAACTGACTTTTGTAGGATGATTTAAAAAAAATAAAGGTCATGGCCACATGAAACTTATCCTAGGACCAACCAACATTAGTTTACTTTCCAAGCTAAAACATTCAGTTGCAAAAATAGCATCTTATATAATGTAAGATGAAAATTATAATCTTTTTGCTACCCCTGGGGAAGATGCTGACCTTTCTCCATGCTTCCTGGGTGGGAGACAAGACATGCAGAGCAAAAAGTACCTCCATGAGGGAAAAAAGTGACGGGAGAAAAGACACAATGAAAACAAACACAACAACAAACTCTTTCAGGTGGGCTGAGCAACGGTCCAGTTATCCAGCTCTAGGTCTCTTATAAACATTCTAGAGCAAATGAGTCATCACTTAGGTCACATTTACTTACATGGCTGACTTTTTTATTGTCAGCTATATACATAAAAGGCAGCAGCACAGTATTATTATTGGTTAGATGCTCAACATGAAGTTCCTCCCACTTTGCGTTGAAAAGTAGCTTCTACAGACAACATCGTTTTAAAAACTTCTTTATGGAGATGTCAAGAGCCATAAAGGCAACATTTAACTTCAGTATAATTGCTACCAATTTCTACTACCTTAGCTTTATAGAGAACAGCTAAAGTCCAGCTCTTCATTCTGTTAATGTGGTAAAATTTTTCTTTCGTGATGGGTCCAAAATGCTTGATGATTCAATGGCAACAGATCTACCATGTCACTTTTAGTTTATTCAGGACCAATATATTTTTAATTCTCTCTGCAGTGGCAATAAAACGCCTTTATTCAGCAGGTCTCTTCCTCCAAAGAAGCTTTAATAGAATGGACGAAACTGACTGATGCCACTTTCACCCCTCACAAATGAAGCAAAAGTGGTTTATTGTGACACTATATACATATATCAAATTTACAGATGAGGGCAAAATTATTAGCCCCCCTATGAAATTTAAAGTTTTTGTCAAATTCAAAATTCACACAAAGTATAAAAACTTCAGCAACTGTAGTCTCAAAGAAGACAATCACTAGAGCCCTGGACAAGAGTGGACTATAAGGGTGCAGATGTCTGCAGAAGAGACAGCTTCAAGCCAGACTGCAGTATGCTAAGGACAACCTGGAGACTGATTTTGCATACTGGAAGTGCATTCTTAGGTGAGATGAGAAGAAATTATTGCGTTTTTTGGTCATACAGATGCTGCCATGTTTATAGAAAGAAGAGAGAGGTTTCACTCCCAGTGAAACACACTAGTGGGAGTATTATGCTGTAGGGATGCTTCAGTGCATCTGGAAATGGGAATCTTGTCAATGTGGAAGAAATCATGAAGACAGAATGATATGTAAAGATTTTGAAAGAAAACTTCAAGCACTCAGCAGCAAAACTGGGTCTGAGTTGTTGCTTTATCCACCAACTTGCTAACGACCCAAAAGATACACTGCTCCTGATAAAGAACTATCTCAGAAGATCAAAGGTCCATAACCCCTTTCCCTAAAAATTAGTTAGCCACTTAGCTTAACTTTAATGTATGTTGGACCATATGTTCTCAACTAGTGTGAAGTATGCAAGGAGTTTTGCAACTCTATTTCCAGCTAATGAAAAAACATTTTAACATTACTCTTAATTAAAAAAAAAAAAGTTTGTCATTAGTCACTTACATGCTGATAGTTGTTGTTATTTAGCTTTTGTTTGTTCTAATGACACCATCAAAGGCTACCCATGTACAGTTGCATAAATATTTTCATGGAAGCTATTATTGAACCCCCCAGTATATCCGCAAGACCAGAAGACTGCTGTCTGGGGACTCCTGTCTCTACTACCCAGAGTTCTAAATTATACACCTGTAGTGACATTACACAGAAACAACTATTTATACTGAAACAGAAAATCACCAGGGTCCTTAAATAGGTGAATTTATACAACTGGAGGACTTACCTGGGAATGCTTAGAAACCCAGTGGCGCAGCACATTGAGAACTCTGTTAGTAGCAGCTCTGCGGATGATGAATTCTTTATCACAGGCTTTCTCAGAATTGCTAAAACCTAGAAGGACAAAACAGAGATCATGGCCATTAAAAGTTAAAATATTATGTCAGGCAACATTTATTATTTTGGTATCAAGAGAATTTTTTATTGTCCTTTTGGGGTTTGGCTTTAATTTTGAAGTTACTGCCACTAATCAACCTATGTTTAACATCATAGATAGATAGATAGATAGATAGATAGATAGATAGATAGATAGATAGATAGATAGATAGATAGAATGAATTAATATTTATTTTTGGCTCTTAGCTTTTACTGACAGTAAAGCAGAGGGAATGACATGCAGGAAATTTCCCAGGGCAGAGCTGAACCTGCGCCTGTGCAGTAAGTAGCCTTATAAGTGTATATATAAGTGACCCACTCAACCAAATGAGCTATATCAGCACCAAAACAGCAGAATTATTTACAAAAAATACAGAAGTTAATAGATCATAAAGTGCTGTTAAAGTTTATAAAGTGTCACTTGTAAGAAATTAATAATAAGACAATAAAACAACAAACCTTAAGAAAAAAAGGGGCAATTCTGCTCATTTCCAGTTATTTTTTTTTTTTCTTGGACTCTAATAGAGTAGCTTTGCATGATTCACAGTTGATGCTTATTTGTCTTATACTGGGCCTTGGTGAAGCCACCCACAAATATTTCCACAAACAACAAACAAATCCTCCCTAACAAAAAAAGTAACGGGCCAAACTGCATTATATTTCTTTATATCACGCAGAGGTAACGTGGGCAGCGAGTTTGAGACCCTTGGTCTAAAGGAAACAGTTTATTTCGATTTTCTGCCTTCAAAAAAAGAGGGTTTGAAAACCATGTAGCCACATCAGTGTCTGACTTCACAAATGCACTTCTGGAAAAATGGTCAAAAATCCCTATAAACACACTCCTTAACCTTGTAGTAAGCTATCCCACAATTGCTGAAGCTACCATAGCTGCAAAACGTGGGTTGACATCATATTAAATCCTATGGATTAAGAATGGGATATCACTGAAGTTCATAAGGGTGTGAAGTCAGACCAGTGAATACTTTTGGCAGGATAGCGTTTCTACTTTCCATGACATCATAAAGAGCCAGAGTACAAAAAAACTCCCTCAAAATGCCTGAGTTTGTAGTCTGAGCTTTGGGCTCACAGGGTTTCTTTATGCACACATTTACCTCATAATTTGGAACCCTGGGAATGTAATATGAGCATTCAGCACTGTAAGAGTATATAAATGTCAAAAAATAAACAAAGGCATAGTACTATAATAAAATCAAAGTGCATTAGAAACTTTGAGATACAATAAAAGACCAAAACATCACAACAAGGCATACATGGCATACAAGGCAACGCATACATTTGAACTAATAAAAGGTTATAACATATAGGCTTTTAGCTACTGTTTTTAAAATCCTGATGGAGCCTGAGACAAATAAATATAGTCAACAATTTCAATAACCTCTGAATCAACGTTTTTTACCTTCTGTATAACATTTTTGAGTACCAGAGTAGAAGCTGTGCCTTTCTAAGCACTAACATTTTTGCAGCAGATAATTTGAGCCCATCGTGACATCTAGCAACCTCTTAATAGTAATTTAAATGGTACCAAAACAACAGTTCCCTTCCTCTGGTGTGCATCTTTGGATCTTGATGAGTTGACATGCTCACCCTGGGAGCTGCTATGCCCAGCAGCAGCAGTGGCGATGGCAAAAGCTGAAGCTGGTGACATAGCGCAGCGAGAGGTCTCCCCTGATGTAACTGCAAGGAGTCAGAAACATTAAAAACAGCAAGAAAAAGAGGGCCTGCTCTCTTTACACAGTCTGTTATAAATAATGTGTAAATATGTGTGTGTTATTGGTAATCATCATATTATGAGGACACAAATCTGTTTACATAGTCATCTCATGTGAATCTTGTGTGGCATGGGGACCAAAAAGAAGGTCACCAAAAGGAAATTATTAAATGAATATAGGTGGTGTTGTGAAGGCACCTGTGGGGTTTCCACAGCTCTTTACACACACTTATTCCAACCAGTCTACCAGTGTACACCAGCAACCACTGTAATGAGCAATCAATCCTCAAATCAGGAAAAAATTACTATAACTGGTAAGGGGTTACACCTCTATTGTCGGCAGCCTTGACCATTAAAAGGGGTCTCCCTCAGCTGCCATGCTGCCATACTCATATCCCAACATTTTTAAAACATCTTGCTGCCATAAAATTTAAGATACGCTAATATTTTTTATGAAATAATAAAATGACAATCAGTCAGAAATCAGTTTAAAAATCTGACATATTTTCTATGCTGTACTATGAAAAAATAAAGATAATAAAACCATGTTTAGTCTACTCGATGTTTTTCATGCCTCTAGAGCCTTTAGAAAATGGTGTGTGTGTGTGTATTTGGTACCTCCTGATTGACGGTAGCGGAGATGCCTCGGTGTAGAAGGCGAACGGCAGGGGGACATGTCACCTGGCTCACTGGTAGCTGGTGACTCAGGAATGAATTTGTCCAGGGATACTGACTCCAGGACAGCTGTTAAGGAATATACTGCATGCCACATCTCAAACATGTAATGGGACATTTTTTAATGAGTATACAGTACCTCCGTAGAAAACAATCAGAGAGTGTAAAACACATAACAAAAGTAACTTAAAATATTATTAGGGACTCTAAATATCAAGCACATGCTGAAATTAAGCCATCTCCTATCTAAGATTAACAAGTTAACTGAACCACCAAGCAATCCCAGCTGTCATGGACCAAACACAACCCCAATTACTCTTACACTGGTAACCTAATCTCTTAGCCCTTTGAGATCTATGTCGTCATAGGTGGCAGCCCTAACCCTAACTGTCCTCTAAACCTACATTTAGGAGAAAATTTTTTGAAAAAAATGTGTGTACTTTATGATGTGCATCAGAATGATTATTTTCTTTGATGTCTGACTCCTAAGACTAGGGAAAACAATGTAAGAAAAGCAAAAAATGATATTCTGATAAACAGGGATAATGAGGGGATTAACAGCTTGAACCTAGCCGTGACAGTCCCGAAGTTTGTGTTGTCTCTGATACAAAACTTTTCACAGTCCCTAGTCCCTAAGACCAACCCCCATTATCTAACTGTCTCCTTGTTCTGCTCTGCAGTCTTGGTAACCTTTTCGAAGCAGCATATAAACCAGTTCTCTGCCTGCTCGAGGTTCAGGATAGAATGGCCCTCCAGTTTGCAGTGAAACCCCAGAGCAGAGCAAGGACAGTCATGGCCACCTATAATCCAAGACACTGGAACATGGGTCAAGAGACTGCAGAGGCAGTTCAGTGACATCAGAGACCACCAAAAAATGTCTTTCCTTGTATTTTGATATTCATTGTTTATGTTTTAGTCTCATTTAGTTATCTAAAGCTCATTCTATTTTGCTTAGGTTGTCATGTTAGTTCTTTGTTTATTAGGTTCCCCTTGTGTCTTCGCCCCCTGTGTTTAAGTCTCCCTCGCCCTTCATGTGTTTCAGTAATGTCTTTGTCTCCCGTCTCCTCCTCTTGTTTACACATTCCCCTTGTGACCCATTCCTTCTGTTTTCCCCGCAGTCATCATGTTCTGTTTGTGCTTAGTTATGTCCCTGTCTCATCTCCAGTCCCCTTTTTCCTATGTATGTTTTTACAGTGTTTGTGCTCCTCGTCAGTCCACCATGGTAAGTCCGCGTCTTAGCCTGTCATATGTTTCATGTCTGCGTGCCCTATGCTGTCAAGCTCATGTCATGTCATAAAACAGGAACATAACGGGTTATATTCCTGTTTTATTTTGAAGAGCTGTTGTGTCCCATGTTCATTGTGTTTAGTTTCACTTCCCTTGTGGCGTCATTATGATCATTCGAATCAGCTGTTTCCCCATGTGTTTCTACTTCCCCTGATCACCTCCTTGTGTGTATTTAGTCTGTGTGTTCTCATTCAGTCCTTGTCAGGTCGACTGTCCGTCTTCATGCCTAGTCACGTCACGTCACGTCACGTCACGTCACAGAGTTTTCGCTTCCACTGTTTAGGTTCGGATTATGTCATAGTTTCATGTTCTTGTCATTGCTGCCACAATTAGCCATAGTTTCTTCCCAGTTTAGGTTTATGTTTAGTTTTGCATCATTTTAGCTTGCCCCTTTGTTTGCACCTTTTTATCAGCCTCAATAAACGGCTTGCCTTTTGTTAATTCAAGTCACATTAAAGATTCCGTTGTGTTTGCATTTGGGTCCATTATTCACTCAACACACAGTCAGCTTCCGCTTAGCTGTGACAAAAAAAGCAACCTGCCTGCTGTTAGGGAAACGAGAAATAGCAAGGCCTGTGGCTTACTGGTTTGCTGTAAAAATAAGAGTGAAGGTTTACAAAATATGAGTGTGGGGGCCGTCTACTAGTAAACTGATCATGCTCTCAGACAAGAAAAAAAAACTAAAATGCTAAACATGCCTAGCATTCATTAATATACCCCCCCAAGAAAAGTCTACATGGAAAACACTTTGATGGTAGGAAAAAAAACAGGCCTGCATTAATTATACAGCTTTACACATTATTTTGTGACAGTTAAAAAAAATCTTTCCGATTATAAAATTATCATTATTATTATTTTTAATCTAAAAGGCTCTACAGATAACTACGCTATGTGTTCAAAAAAGAAAGCAACCTTCAAATGAACACCAGACAGAGTGCTCATGTGAAT
Source organism: Etia nguti (assembly GCA_015106755.1). NCBI lineage: Eukaryota > Metazoa > Chordata > Actinopteri > Cichliformes > Cichlidae > Etia > Etia nguti. The sequence continues at coordinate 17,155 of VUQG01003504.1, forward strand.
GTTTGAACTTGTGGATTACAAGCTGCTCTTCTGGCTGCTGTTGGACTTTGAAGAGGTCCAATAGCAAGGTAAGAAGCTCTATTTTTCTCTTCATTGTCATTCTCTTCCTTGCTGTTTGTTGTCAGAGATTTTCTGACCTAGTGCTTTAGTGCTGCTTTTATAGTGAGCAGGCTGTCAGCTGTAGCCAGATGGTGATGTAAGAGCACGATTATTCCTATGTTGGGTAATGGTGACCCATTTATGTCTTTCACTGAGTCTGTTTAGGTGGGCAAGCCTTGTCAGGAATAAATGAATGATTTTTAGAGGAGACAAATGTAAGACTACTTCTGAAACAGATGGTACAAATGTTTAAACATACTTGTTTTTAATGTATTATTTTATAATAGTACGGGGGAGTCGACTCTCAGGCATTTGCCCACACACATATGTTGAGTGTGAATCATATGTCTTTGTATTGCAGATACCCACCTCTGCGGAAGCTGCGCCTCAGCTTCCCACAGAAGGCGTCAATGCGAGGCAGCTCTCCACTGGCATCCTCTCCTGCAGATGGACTCAGCTCTGGGGAACTAGGACCACGGCTGAGATCCAGCGGCGCCTTGGTGGAGACAGGCGGTGGCGAGGATACCCCAGAGGCTTGGGGGAGGCTAGGAGACCTCGTGGCGGTGGGCGGAGGGGAGGAAAAGCCAGAGGGCGCCCTGGTAGAGCCAGGTGGAGGAGAGGCGATGGATGGGCTGTGACTAGAGGTTGGGGAGTTGGCTGCAGAAGAGGAACGGGTGGTGGACAGGTCTAGGGCTCCAGTTTTCACACTGATAGGGGAGTTCAGGGAGAGCTTTCGGCAATGCACAGGGGAAGAGGTACGAGAGGGGATGGAGAGAGGAGGAGGAGAGGAAAACTTGCGGCACAGCCTTGGGGATTTGTTGTTCAAAGGGTCAGTTCCCCATGCACCCTGGTTGGTTGCAAAGAAGAGCTCCAGGGATCTAAGAGAAAGGAAACTAGCTGATGTGCAGTGCTTGACAAGAACAAGCTCAAATGATTCACCAGTCCTACTGAGGGTCTTTACTTGGACTGGTCCAGTGCAAGCTGTGTGATCTTCAGACTGTAGTCAGGACAGAGTGACATGATGGACAGACGGTCACATGAATGTTGCTCAATCCTGGGGCAGTGACAGAAACAAAAGGAGCATGGAAAAAGGAAGGAATGAGGAGGATGAAAGGAGCAACACAAAATGTGGAAATGGAAAGACATGCTGCAGGCAGCTATACGTGTTAAAAATGAAGGGAGGAAAATACATAGAGGATTCATGAATATTTGGTTGCCTGTTACAAATAATGACATGTACCTTACAGGAATGGAGGTGAACGGCTTCTTATAGATGTCAGCCAGCTTGTCGATGACCACAGTAGCTGTGGTAAAGATCCTATAAGTGTGGAGGAATGTGTTGAGGAAATCTATGGAGAGGAAGCGCAGGTCTGTCAGACGCTCCAGCAAGCGATCCACACTGGCATATCGGATCTGCGGGACTTTGCATGAATTGAGCGTTTTCGAGAAGCAAATGTCGACATCGTCTTTATGCAGTCGAGCATCAGACCTTCAGAAAGAAAATACCACAGTCAGGTTAAATCAGCATGTTTAGGGGGGTTTAATGAGCCACAGTGTTGTGCAGCCCTGGTGTTCTCCCATCTGCAGCTGCACAGACTGACTTTTTTTTACCACAAAAACACCCAGCATGTAGCAGCATCTTATTTAAACCATATATTATCTTTCATAGGATCTGCAATTGATAGTATATGTGCTGCCTTTGAGAGATGACAAGCTATTCTGTTTGTTCGGAAGTAGGAAGCAAAAGAAAACTAGTGGGAGATGTGTCTAAAGACCCCATAACAACTGCCAAGACACTAGTGAGTAACTTAGCCAAGTTGGGAATTGTAGTTTTGAAGAAGACAATCACTAGAACCCTGCACAGGAAGGGAGAGGAGAGACCATCAAATCTTTAACTGCTTGATAGATTTGTCAAAGAAGAATAAGCTGGGATTGCTCAGGAGACATGTGTGAGACTTCTCAAAAACTACAACAGATGATGCAGGCTGTTCTCCAGCATTTCTGGTAAAATTTCCATTCACTTAATATTAAAACAGTTAGATGATGAAAACATAACGGAACACTAAAACATATATTTTAACAAATAACTTCTCATAGTCAAGCTTTTTTATTAAACTCCATACCTAACATTCACCTTAACCTGGGTTGTTAGGTCACGGCACTGAAAATGATCATGGATGGAATAACAGAGGACTAAGTCAGGCACACAGGATTTTATGTAGAACATTCGAAGGGGAGTCATACATAGTGCTGTCAGGAGATGAGGTGAAGGAAGGCCCGACATTAGAGCAGAGAGGTGAAAGTTCAGAGGAAGACATGCCAGATTTTGAGGACAGTGAACTTGGGCAAAATGAGAACATCCTAAGTCGATATGTATAAGGACACCTCTGGATGGTAATATAGATATAGGTAAAAAATTGTGAGGCAGCAATTCCTGCTGTGCCCTACAATGTACACCAAATAAAAGTTTTCATTTGGTAGGGGCAAAATTAATATATATTTCTGAAATCCTACCAAAACAAAGTTTAGGCTCTCAAATTGAAGAAACAATTAGATTTTTAGCAATAGAATCACAATATCTACAAACAATGATCACTTAAAAGAAGCTGCAATTCCTGTTATTGTTAAAGCAAAGTTCATATGCATTGGCACGCCAACCCCCACAAATGTGGCATCAATAGAAAGCCCAGGATGTCCTCTTGAGGATGTCCTTGTAGGTATCATATAGACTGCACAAAAGGTGCTTGACATAGAAGTCTTAGACTCATGTCCCCCACAGAGAACAAAGTCTTAGGATGATATACTATATTTCATTTCTGGTTCATTTCATATTATATTTCAATTTTCATTGCAAAATCTTAAGAAATGAGGAATGGTTCAAAACTTTAGCACAGTACTTTATACACCTTAATTTAAAGATACAGCATCTCACTGCTAGATTCTGGTAGATTGCAAACTACAATCAACAAAGTTTAGGCTTTTTTTCCCCTGTAAAACTGGCTCAGGCTGTAAAACTTTGTGAAAGAAGTCCAATATGAGTCAATGACTCAGTGAAGTTCACTTCCATCCAATGGCAGCAATACTGAGGTGAGTTGTTGAGGATATCCTGAACTTTTCTATCGGACAAGTGCTTCTGTTTTTGCTGTTAGCCAGCGTTAGTGAAACTTTCTTTGAAGTAGATCTAACATTTTTAAACTCCCAAACTAAATTCAAAGTTGTACAACCAATTCTTCTTTTTATGACCATGACAAATATGTAAACTTCCAACTACAACTGTAGTTATTTATACTGAACTTTTTCACTCATCTTTTCTTACTTGATCATGTGTGGCACAGAAACTTTTGAGTTTTCCTCAAACACGCTTGTCATCAGGCCGTTGCATCGGATATTATCAATGCACTGAAACACAAAGCAGAAAAAAAAGCATGAAATCTTGTCACAGGTATGTCACGGTTCTGGGTCCTTGTGACCCAGCATTTCTGAGTCTTTTGTATTTTATATTATGGCTTATGTTCTGAATCCTTTGTTGTGCTGTTTTGATCATTATAGTTATTATTACCCTAGGTCCGGTTATGGCTATTATGGTTTTAGTTCTTTTTTAGTTCTTGGTTTTTAGTTCTCATGTCTCTCATTTCCCTCGTTATCCCTCAGTGTATTTAAGCCTTGTGTTTCTCTCTGTCAGTGTCGTGATCTCCCTCATATATGTCTGTATGTTCTGTCAAATCTGCATAGTTTATTTTAGTTTGAAGTTTTGTTAAGTCTCTCCATGGGCTCAGCAATAAAGCTGCCATTTTGGAATTTAAGTTTTGCCTCAGCGTTTTGAGTTTGCATTTGGGTCCTTTTCTGCCTACTTGCACACAGACCATGACAAGATAGGTAAATTCAATTCCATCTTTGTACCACTGACATCTTACCTGACTGATATCACTTGTCCAGGCAGCTTTCTCCTGGCGGGAAGGAGCCAGGAGAACAATGGAGAAGGACTGACCGTCAGGAGGCTCAACCACAATTTTAAACTCCAGATGGTTAAATCCTTGACTTGCTGCATTGTCGGAAATAAAACAAAACATTGGTAGCACCTCAGTTGAGCATGGTAAAAGGAAATGATTGAAGAAAGACACTCACAGTCTTCATCAGTGGTATCCAGTTCCTCAATCAGAGTACACTCGATCAGGGACAACATTCCTCCCTGCTGTTATTGGGGGGAAAAAAAGACAGCTTAAGTTAGTTATGTCACTTTTTATTTAGAAGTGTATTTACCAAAGGAAGAGGAAAAAGCAAAGTAGAAATTCTAAATGATTGTTAATTTTATAATATGAAACTTTCTAAAAAAAAAAAAAAACCCAAAACAAAACCAGGAAGCAGCTAATTGCTGTTCTTAACACTTCCTCAAATATTCCTCAAATATCCTTGAAAGGATAAAGGGCTGGTCCAGTGTTCTGCAATAATAATTGCAATAGACTCTCAATAGTTGAAATGTGCAATAGACCTTGGCGGTCTCCTTTCTGAAGCTCTTCCCGGGTGGGGGCAGATGAGTCCGGTAAGTGACGTAAGTGACGGACAAGGTAAGCGACTAATGTTGTAAGTGACGTCAGACGCCGGAGGTTTGGCGGAATGAAAATCGAATGGTAGCTTAGAATTTAAAAACTTCTTTAAGCTTCAATTATACCAAATATACTAATCGATTGTCTTATGACTAACCACATCTGTCTAAATCATCTCAACACCCTGGAGAACGGGGAGAGTTTAGAGGCTCTCCAAGATTTCATCGACAGGTGCTTCCAGGATCTAGTGATGAAGGCCCAGAGTGCATCTTCCCCGGCCAAAACTGAGACGCCGTCATCGAAAAGATGTCGCCCGGCAGACTCCCCCGGCACAACATCGCCAGCCGGCAAAGATATTGCAGACATCCTGGAATCAATCGACAAGCGATTGTCCAGTTTCGATGCGAGGCTGTCCCTGGTGGAGATTCTACACCGGGAATTTAAATCCTTGCGGAGTTCAGCCAACAGCAAGTGGAAACGCTTGCTGCTGAAAACGCCACGCTAAGGGAGTCGGTCAAATGTCTCACTGAAAATGTTACCCAGCTAAATATAGAAAATAAGAAAATAAAAGAGACAGTTATTGATCTACAAGCCCGTAGCATGCGAGATAATCTTGCATTTTCTGGTATTCCAGAATCCGCTGGAGAAGACGCGGAGACTACGGTGAAAAGCTTCATCAGAGCCCACCTGAAGCTGCCGGAGGAAACCATAAAGAATATCGTGTTAGAGTGCATCGCATCGGGGCCATGAGGTCCGCGGCCGGGAGACCACGTCCTATTGTGGCCAAATTCGGCCACTTCAAACAAAAGGAACAGGTGAAAAGTCGCGGCAGGGAATTAAAAGGAACGGACTTCAGCGTAAACGACCAGTTCCCAAAAGAGATCCTGGAACGACGCAGGGTCCTTTTCCCAATCCGACGTGGCTTCATCCAGAAGGGTTCCCGCGCTGTCATCGCCGTGGACCGGCTCTACGTGGACGGACAGCTTTACCGCGACCCTGGCATCACTCCGTGGTTGTATTAACTCACACCAGATAAGAATCCGCTACACTCTTTTCTTATCCACCCACACTCACTCGCATTAACATCTGTTTAACTTACCAATATCAAATCGCAATTTCAGTACGATGTCATAGCAGAATTAACACC
>VUQG01003505.1:0-13079 GCA_015106755.1 Etia nguti
TTGCTGAATGAAGCTAGGACAGCCACTGATGTTTCTTCATTAGTGACAGTTTTCTTGCGTCCACATTTTGGCAAATCCAACACTGAACCAGTTTCCCGAAACTTAGCAAGCAGTTTGGTAACTGTAGCATGGGAGATGGGTGGTCTCGTAGGGTGTCTTGCATTGAAATCTGCTGCAATGACCCGGTTACTGCGTTCACCAGATATCAACACAACTTCGATCCGCTCCTCACATGTTAACCTCTTCGACATGTCAATGGCTGTGAACAAAGAGAAACTTGTAAATAACTCATGAAAGAATAAAGTTACGTTGAAACCAAGCACACCATTGTTTTTCTTGTGACATTACCAATAAGTTTGATGTGTCACATGGCCCTCTTCCTATTGAAAAAACAAAAGTTGTATCCAAGATGGCCAACTTCTAAATGGCCACCATGGTCACCATCCATCATGAGGAGTTTGCCCCCTCACATATACTAATGTGCCACAAACAGGACTTTAATATCACCAACCATTCCCATGTTATTACGGTGTATCCATATAAATGGCCCACCCTTTAGTTTAAAGGCTTATTGGATGAAACATGATGTTCAGTTTAGAAGTTTTGGTTCCGTTTAAGGTCAAAAAGAAAATTAAATCAGGCTGCACAAGTCCTTATAAATGTACACTGTCCTCAGTTTCACCCCTCAGTTGTGACATCCTGTTTGAAAATTCCAAGATGTTGCTGGTGATAATGCTCAGCTCAAAACTTCACAGAAGAACTTCACTAACTGATAGATAATGCTGCGATGTGTCAGTCTTTTTTTACGGTCCAAACAGTCAGAATTCACGCAGTATTTAAGCCACTCACCTGACTTGATTCACTCCCCATAACAGTGAAGAGGCGCTGACATCCTGATATTTAGGATGAAGCTGTTTATGTAAAAACAAAACAACCGTTCCTGGCTTCAACTCCCTTATAGTCACTATAAAGGGAAACCTCCCAAACCCAGTATCACAGCAAAACATGTAACAGCCATGCCGGTCCACCATGTCCATTTCACACTAGTGAGCAAGAAATATATGAAGTACATTCCAGGGTCCTTAATCACCAGGAAGGTCTAAGCTAGGTGGCTAATATGCATTTACGTATAAATGTGTTAATTATTTCTGTTTAAACACTTTCCAGTGATTATTTTCATGTTGGCTTGATATAAAATATCTCCCTCTGCTGTTACCTACTGCAACTTCTGAATGCTTGTCTATTAAACATTTTGCCGTGATATTGGCTTGAACATCTTTATCAGTTGTGTCAGTTGTATAAAGCACTTTGAGTACTTCGAGTCCATTTATCATATACATTAATTGAAACTGTACATCAAGGTGTCGAATGCAGCCCAAGGGGACATGATTGCTCAGTTGATACGTTCAAGTCATACTGAAAAAAAACATTAATTTACTTTTGCAAATTGTGGTTGCTCTAAGAGTCAGAAAGTACAATTATCTAGGGTATTTCCTCGGCTACCAATTTTTTTAATCATAAGTTTTTAGCAGTTGCGCGTGCAGTTTCACACCCCTCGCTCATTACACCTGGTTTCAAAACACAGAGATGGTAACTGTGAAAACATTCAGCTCAAAGTTTGAAAATGGCACAAATCAGTCACAACTCAGTGGGAGACATTCATCTTTTGTACTGGTCTATACTGGTAGCCAAGTAGAATACAATGGTTTTAATGGTCCAGACCCCTTGAAACTGTGAACAGAGTAGAATTTGACACCTCTGCTCTAAACACTGAGCTCAGTGTTGACTTGCTCATGCACGTCTCATAGGGGACTGATATTGTTCATATTTAAATAGTGTAAGTGTAATTACCCACAAGTGAAATATGGATGTTAGCAGTAAAGTTTCTTGATTTAATCATTAATACTGCAACCTTGGAGCTAAAGCCAAACCGGCTGAAACAAGCAAACAACAAAAAAGATCAAGTTCAGGTTAGTTTATTTGTACCTGTGGATAGATTGGATCGTCCATAGAGAAGCCCTCTATCCGCACATGCATGGCATAAGCACGTAAGCCCAATACAAAGTAGTGATAATAATAGTAACACATAAAAGCTGTTTATTCATGCGAGTGATGGTTCCAGGAACCTGCTTTCATACCGTGCTGTTCTGCACTTTGTGACTGTAAACCTGCATCCTGAAGAAAGAAAGAGAGTGAAACTCACTGTGTGAAGGGTGTAACAATGAAAACATCTGCCTGCTGTGCAAGGATGCTGGGTTCAGCTGTGGCTCACCAATCAGCCTGTGAGACCGTTTCATAATTTGATTGAGTGAGTTTCTGTTTTTTACAGATAAGAATCCAAACCAAGACTCTAAAGGACAAGGCATGGCATTTTGAAAGTGGAAATAAGTAAGTTTGCTTCAAAGTAACCGTTTCAAAATAGTGCACACATCTCACCGTCTGACCGAATCAGGACACATCTGTGCGCCCACTTCAAACAGTGGAGCAGTGAGTGTGCTTTTTGCTGGAGTGATTATTTTGCAATAACCACGAGTCACCATGTGACTGTTTACTATGCTGACTAATATGGGTTTGGTATTTGTCATTTTATGAGTGGCAGATAAGGTGGTATAAACATAAACCATATCAGGCTACTGTGAGAGAAATATTCATGAAATTGACAAAGAAAACTACAGAGTTATTTTTATTTCATTCTTTGAGTTTGAGCTGTGTAGGTTCACATACTTTTGAGGGGAAATAGGTTTTAATTTTTCAGCTACTTTTTTCTGTGAGAAGTGTGGGACACAAAATCAATAGGGAAAAAAAGCCAAAGTCAACTAAACACAAAGGTTAGATGATGCAAAGTCGCACAAAGAAACACGTTTTTTTGCGCAAAGAAATGAGTCAATACGCCGTAGGTTTGAATAAAGCTGTGAGAAGATGTATATTTTCATTTTTTTTTCTCTCTTGCATGTTTGCTCCCAGGAAACCACAACTCTATCACAACATCAGACACGCTGCATCTTCACAGGAAAAGCCTCCACACATCACATATCGTGTTAATCTGATAATAACAGGAGCGAAAATAACAAGATAACACATGATGTCGTACCTCGCACAGTTATCTTCACAGTAATAATCTGATTAACATATCCAGTTAGTCACTGTAGGGGTTAATAATTCAGCCTGAGCTTCCTGATCAAAAGAAAGGGTGTGGAGTGGTAATGTAGCGCCATCTGCTGGAAAAAGAACTGTACAATTTTAATATACAATATACTTCTTTAATACACGAGAAGTAGTTTGATTACCACACAAGTATAAAGTCATTAAATTATACAAAAAAATGATCTAAAAACATGCTGTACAAAGATTTATAACTTAAAATTCATTTGAATATACAATAAGAAAAAAATCATATTTTCTTTTACAAAACAGCTGGAACAGGTTTACAAAAGTGCTAAATGCATTTTTTTACACAAGCTAGAGTGTGACTATAGCACATCAGGGTCAAGAAGTAAGTAAGAGTGCTTTTTGACCGTTTGATACACATTTATAATAAACTGTACATTTTATTTGCTACATTGGTCTGTGAAATCATCTACTTTAAATATTCTAATATGAACAAATAAATATATGTAACTTCAAATAGTCTGCAGCCAAGGGCAGACTAAGAGTTTGTAAGTACATATACACAAACATCTGTGCCATTGTATTTGTGTTTTTGCTTCATTTCTATGTTTAATTTTTGTAAAAATTTAAATTCTTTTTCCATTTCAGTTTGCATCATTCTGTTAAAATGACAGCACGCTTTCATTTTTATCTGGGTTGCGTTTATGTTTCAGGTAATTCTCTCGTTTTAGATGGTCACAGATGAATCCTGCTGCTGTCTGATGCTGCAGATTTGTAATAAATGCAAAAGAAAGACTTCTATAAATAGCTGCAAGCCACAAACCTAATTCAGATCCCGATAACTGTGTCAAACCTTGATTTATTTATTTTTTTCTGGTGAGTCTCATTAGTTTGGCCTGTCACCAATGCTGTTTTCATTGGAAAACTTTATAGATATTTTAATCTGTTTAATCTAACTTAAACTGTGAAACCAATGAATCAAGAAATGCTCTCTACAGTGTTTATAGACCTGTGCTGATGCTGAATATGTCTTCCGATTTTTTCCAGTGTGCAATAAAAATGATATTTTTTACACATATAATCATTTTTGGTTGCACACAAATGTCTGAAGTCTAAATTAAATTCTGACAGTTTTCAAAAGTTGTGGCGTTCTCCTGTCGTCTCAGTCTTTTGATGTTAGGTGGTCATAAAACTCAGTCAGACCTGTGTTAAGTCGATCTTTCTGTTGTCTTCTATTCCAATAAAAGCTTTTTTTTTTTCTCTTGCAAGTATTGAAGTTCAATCATGCAAACATTATAGAAAACCAATACTTGTGCTGTCTCTGTTATCTCAGCCAGTGGCTGCACGCACAAGGACACCATGATGGGAGATAATCTCAAAAGAAATTGAGTTTTCAATCTCTGAATTCACTTCATCGGTAGATTGCACTGTGGTCCTAAACCCAACTCTTGAAGTTTCCATACTGAATACCCAACACTGGCTAGAATAAATTGGTGAAATTGAGATTTGACAACTACCTGTTTTTCTCTGGGTATTCAATTTGGGAATCTAGCTGTAGTCTTGCAAACAGTGACCCTACAAGACCTCCAGTCTCTGCAAATGCTGGTTTATGACACATTGCCATCAGATGTGAAAAGGTGCCAGACTTTGGTCTTTTGTAAGTCTATTTTAAAAGGAACTGAGGATGAAGAAAAGGCACATGTAATTCCTGCCTCATTCATGCATGCATTAAATCTGACACCTAAATGATACCAGGTGTGACGGAGGAAATGCCATCTCAGCTTTTACAACAAAGTGACCACAGTAAACATTTATACAATAAGCTGACAGGTTCAGATGCTTTCATATTAACAGAAAAGTGTGCATGTCTGAAAAGGCGTGTATCCATTTAATTTTTTTTATACTTTGTTGGCATTTTGTGTCTCAGTAAAGTCAATATGTTTCACTTCAAAGACACTTTGTGTCTTTTTGAAGTTGTTTTCTGTCTCTTTGCAGTCGTTTTGTGTCTCTTTGTAGTCATTTTATGTCTCGCTAAAGTCTATCTGTGTTTTTAATTAAGCTGTTTTATCTTTGTGGTCATTTTCTGTGTCTAAAGTCATTTTACGTCCCTGAAGTTTCCTTGTGTGTCTTTATTATGTCTCTTTGAAGTCATTTTCTGTCTCTTTGTAGTTGTTTTATGGCTCTCTGGAGTCGTTTTGAGTCTTTTTGTGGTCATTGTATGTCTTCTGGGTTACACTTTCATGATTGTTATATCTTTGCAGCAGATGTTTGTCCGTCAGACTTGTCGCCAATGACATTCACTTTTCTCCTTTTTACACTACAAGTATCACATCCCAGTTTGCGTAGTTCTTTGAAATACAGAGCAATGACGTTTTGGTTTTATCTTTCGTGAGCAGTCATTAAAACCAAACATGATTCATCAGTCAAACTCATCCATGATCCACTGATGGTGCTGTGTCAGTCCTTTGAGGAAGTGTTGCTGATGATCTTTCTTTTGCGTAGTGTCACCAAGTCATAAAAAGGGTCCTTGGTGATGCTCGCCCTGAGAAACAACAATTAATAGATTTAGTTTGAAAACCGAGACCTTCAAGTAATAGTAGTAGTAGCAGTTTTAAGTAGTTTGTTTTCAGTTTTGAGAACTTTGGTGAGTGGAAATCACTAAAGATTGACTGTAAAATGACTTTATTGCACTCTTTGTAAGCCTTTTTAAATGCATGCTCTAAACAACACTGAGATGGACATTTTCAAATATTCAATCTTGATAATGACTGTAATCACTCTAACTTAGCATTAACCCTTAATCACTTTAATCTAAATATTTACAGCTTTCCCACCTGCCTCTATTCTATTTCTAATGTTCAATAAAAAATGTTAGCATGATCCATTCTGATGACGATCCAATGTTGTGGCCGTGTAACTAACCACATGGTAGCTCATGTAATGAGCACCCTTGTCGTCCCTCACTGACTACCCACCAACAACCACAGGTACTGATGTTTTGTCAAAGCCAGAGAAATTTAAACCGGGTGTCCTTTAGCATCAGTGCTGTTAAGTGATTTCTGAGTCCAAGCGTCTCCTGCATCGAATGCTTTTGTGTTTTTAATGTCTTACAAGTCCTTTTTTTAAAAAAAAGAATTATATCCTGTTCAGTGTTCATTCTCAACCTACAGCAGGGCTGTCAAACATAAGACCAAGGCACCAGAATCAGCCCAGCAAAGACTCAAATCTGGCCTGCTGGATGGCTTTGCAAAATATGAAAAAGGGCATACATTTTTTATGTTTTACAGCTTTTTCTGTAATAGCTAAGTGATAGTTAAATGTAATAGACAAACAATTAAATGATGGAAGAAATCCAGTTTTCCTCTGTGTACTATAAAAATTTCAGTAATTTATATAAAACCAGGACAGTCTGAGCATTGAGCTACCAGAACTTTTTTGGTAATTTTACATTTTTATCATGTAGAAAAACTGAGAAGAGCTGTTTAAATTCAACATTTTTTTAATCTTGTATTCAGATATCTCAGAGATTAAATGTGTACTTAAATGTCTATACACCGACAGTGTTGCACTTGTCTGGCCCACTTAATATCAAAGTGGTTGACATCCCAGCTATACATTATTATTTGCACTGTTTGTGTGAAGCATGTCACCCACTTTTAAAATAATCCACACCTGACATTATGCTTGACAGGTTGAAATGCTAGGTGGGTGTATAAAAGTCTGCTTTGGAGTGGATTTCTTCATTTCTGTGCCTGCTTCTAAGTTCAGGTCCTCTTCCACTTCTCTAGCCTGTGGTGTGCCACAGGGTTCTATTTTGGGGCCTTTACTATTTCTGTTATATTCACTCCCTCTGAATTACAGATTATGTGTAGTAGCTTAGACTCTATTAAAAGTCAGATGGTTGACAATTTTCTCTAACTTAATGTGGAAAAAAAGTTGTCTCGTTTGTGCTCTGGCAGATTTGTGTCTAAGATAAAGGAAACTCTAGTCCCCTTCCCACTTTTGCTGAATCTTCAGTAGGATGTCTTTTGATTCAGCCATCACTTTGGATACTCGTGTTACATATCTCTTTCACTCTTGATTTTTTCTTCATGGGAACGTCTTCTGATCTAAGTACTCACACCGTTGCTAATTCAGTTGCATGGGCTCCCCATTAAATTCATACTCCACTTTAAGACTCTGGTTTAGACTTTTAGAGCTCTGAATAGGTGAGCACAAGCATGCATCAGTGAACTTTTACATCCATATGTCCCCAGCAGGCCCCATGAGGTCTTTCTTTGATCAGGGTCTGGTGTCTATATAGCACCGAAGGCTGAAAACTAAAAGAAATGGAGCTTTTGCATCAGTTACCTCCAGACTCTTGAACTCTCTCCCACTGAGCCTGAAAAAGCACCTAAAACTCATATTTTTGACCTTGCTTTTAGGTAACTTGTTGTCTTTCTCTTTTAGCATTTTCTTTTGGAGCACTTTGTCATATTTCTATAGAAATATGTAACAGAATATTAGTTTTACTGACTTTACTCACTAAACTCATGGTGTAGGCTCTAGTGCACACCAGTGTACACCATGTGAAACCAGGCCTGATTTCAGTATGGCCATTAAGCTTGGGATCAGCACTTTTTCATAGTGAGTAATTCAAACCACGCAGCATCATTCATGACTAACATCCCTCAACATAAATCTTAAATTGAGACAATGACATCAGACTTGAAAGGCCTCTTGGGATCATATTTGGCATCATATGCATATAACAGGAGATCTGGAGGTGGCAGAGAACTAAAGTCACCAGAAAACTGAAAGAGGATGAAAAACACAGACTCCTTCCTTCTTATGCAGATTTTGTCACTGTTTCAAACACCCATTTCCATTAAGCATCTAATTTTGCCATAGCTGGTGGTTTAAGGTGTCTATGAAAAGGACACTCAGTGCACATCTCTCAGAAACAGTTAAAATTTGTAACTTTGTAGCTTTGACAAAACAGCAGTATTTTACACCCTGTGAGGTAGAAAGTTTAGTTATATTTATTTTAACACGCAAGAGTCTTTGAAAGTCCCAGCACAATTTAAATTAATTAGCTAACACTTTAATATTTTATTTTTTAATCTAAACCATTGGTTATCTACAGATAACACCATTTCTTTGCTCCGTATGGTTACCAGGCAGTGAGTGATTATAAAACTGCAGGTTTAGATTTGAGATGACATGTAGGTCATATAAGTTTGATCATTGTTGCTTGTTTGAACTCTTCTTGATCATGTGCTTCACATTAAGCCTCGATAAACATGAGTCACTGACGCACGTGGCCGCCCACGTGTCCTCTGCAGCATCAGTTGCTCTCACCTGATTGCATCTATCCAGTCGTCCCGTTCCTCTGCGCTGGCTGCACTGAGCTTATACGACTGGTGTTTACCCTGGACCACTCTGCCTTTGTTCTCCGTCTTGCAGGCCTTGATCTTTTGTCCTTTAGGATTATATAACTCCAGGCAGAACTGTTTAAACACACATGCAGACCCACATGTAGCACTGTTACTGTGTGCATATGCCTTTTGTTTATTTTAATAATATCCTGATAGCCTCCTGACTCACTGTTTTGAGCACTTGCATTAGAAATTCATTTAGCAACTGCTGTATGATTCATTGAGGGCTGTGGTGGCAGATAATATGTGTGTGGAAACTCAGCAGTCATACAATGTGATGCAGAAAGTGAATGATGCTCTACCGGTTTGCTCGAGTCTTGTAGTGCCCTGACACACAGGTTCTCCAGAGGAATAATCCCAATTGGATCTTTATCCTACAGGACGAGAGTGAGAATGTTTGACATGGCCATGTGTTGTTGTCATCATGATTTTATGTAGCAGCAGAAAAAAAAAAAAAAATCAAACCTACTGTTGTGTATTCAAAGTAGTACAAGCAGCTGTCTGTCAAAATGAACCACCTTCTCTTCCAGGTTTTAACTCGACCACCTGCAAATGAAGCAAACAAGACATTACAAACACGAGCAAAGAGAAGCTCTGACGTCCTATATTGGAATCAGGGTTTACTGTGTGGTGTTAGTTTCTTCCTCTCACCTATTTTAAGGAGCCAACCCTCTCGGTCTGGATTAAAAAACGTCAGTGTGAGATCATTCCCATCATCCTCTGGGATTTTGAATGGCTCACTACGGATGCTTGTGTACAGTTTCTGAAAATCATTTGAAAATGCACAGAAACATCAGGTTGAGCACTAAACATTGAATAAGCATTTTTTTAAAGGTCTGATTTGAGTAATTTAGTGCAGTATACACAAGAAATCATGTGGAAACACAGATGTGACATTTTTACTAAAGGTTAACAGATTAGCATCAAAGGTACCTACTGTATATCAGTATATCAATAGGGGAAAAAAAACAAGACAATAAAACAATGAAAAAAATCCTCAGAAACCCCAAATGTGGGGCTGTTCCTGTTTCCTAAACATCCAGATAAACTCATATAAAATCACCAGGTGTTTTTAGCCTGATCATTACTGACATTTTTGGATATTTTTAGATGTCAAAAGTGATTTTTTATAACATTACTTCATGTTGGGAAACATGGTGAGGTCTATTAAGTAAGTAAAAAGAACAATATCTTAGTATTTAAAGAAAAGTCAAGTACTCTGGGAGGACTAGCTTTTTTCAACCTATAATCTACTGCATTTTTTCAACCATTCACTCACTGCTTTTATTATCTATTTAATAAAATTATATGCTAATTTTTTGTGATTAACTATTCAAGTAACTAATTTCAACCAGTAATCTGCAGTGTTTAGCTAACAGCTTTGTTCTGTTAGCTAATGACTTCAACTGTTAGCTAACATTTAACTACTAGCCATAATTTTTGATTGCATAATTTTAGCAAGCCACTTCAAATACTCATATTCATTCCTCTTAGTCGCTAATTTTGTTTAGTCATGTTATTAGCCAACCATTTTAACTGCTTAACTATTACAAATCAATTGTTAGCTTAACTTTAACTTTAATTTAATGTTAGTTTATCCAAAACTAACATTAAATTAGCACATTAGTCAGTTAAACTGATGGCGATACTTAATCATTGTTATTAACTAACTAACGTTGCTAATAACAGTTTCAAGTTTTTATCTGCTATTTTGTCATAAATGTAGTTTATTTACACTATTAGCAATTCAACTGTTCATAATTGAAAGCATGTTAATTGAGTGTGGTTTCTTCATAGTATACACAAAATTAGCAAAAAAATTGCTGCCGTTAATTTTAAATGATTTCTGAAGTATATTATTAATTTTAGCCAGCTATTTCAAGTGCTATCTTTTCTTTTAACAAACAGTTTCAACACTTTATCCACAGAAATTTTAACTAATATGCCAACCATTAATTCGCATCATTACTTGTGTATTTTAATCAACTCTTCATTACTTTGAGTTGTCAAATGATCTACTACTTAGCCACTTTTAGGCAACTATTACATTTTCTGCTCAAACTTGCTTCCAGCCAATGCTGAAAATAACATAAACTTTACCCCGAGGTAACACGGTAACACGAAGGGTGGTTTAAGGTATAACTGCATTTCACTGTGCAAGAATGATGTACTACTGGGGAAACCCATTAAAGATTATTGGTGTCAATAAAGAAGTAAGGGTAAGCTACATAAGGTGTAAACTACATAAGGAGATGAAAGAAATGCACTGCAGTCAGTTGACCACCCTGACCAAGGAGCATTGCAGTACTTCTGCAACACATTGAAAGGATATCAGAGTAAACTATAATGCTGTCACCAATCAGCGCCTTGGTTTTTCTATCACCTGACTGTACAGGGAGGGCCTGACAAAGCCATGAAATAATGAAGCCAGCTGACCGTAAGCAGCTCAGTGGGCAGGTCCTCGCCGTTGTTGATGCCTCTGTTCATGGAAACAAATCGCTGCAGAGTGGGTTTGTCTTTCACGTTGGGGTTGTGGAGACTCGTGTTCAGCATGATGATGGCGAAAGAGAGGATGTAGCAGGTGTCTGTAACAGAAAACCACAGTTTAGCTTTCTTTATCACCTTCTTGAGTGCACACGTTATAAACATTAGCTGACAGCTGCTTAGGCCAAAAAAAGTTTTATTGGATAATCTGCTAACTCTAATCAGGGAGGCCTGAGATGTTTCTCTGGCTTTGGGTATATTTTTCAGAAAGAAACGCAGATTTTTCTTAGCAGATGATGAGTCTTGTTTAGAATTTTGTAATTACAGAAGCAAAAATGTGTGTTTTAATTGGAGTGTGTGGGAAAATGAATCAGCCTGCTTGTACCTGTGGATTGGAAGACCCCGCGGTTACAGCCACAGTAGCGAGCTGCAAACGCCTCCATCATCCTGTCAATCTTTTGAGCTTCTCCTGGGAGACGAAAGCTCCACAGAAACTGCCTGCAAAGTGAAAAAAAAAACCAACAACACACACAGGCTGGTAAGAAGGAGGAGGGTTTCATCATAAGCAGGAAAGCAAGACTAAAGGTAAAACTGCTGCAACACTCCAAGCTTCCTTTCACAAACCTCAGTGCTTGCACCAGATTCAGGTCTGAGAACTCGTGCAGACCAACAAACGCTTTCAGTATCTTCAGGTGCATTTCCTCCCTGTGTGACAACCAAAACAATGAGAGATAATTGAATAATGAAAACCACAACCATCAAAATGAGGCGCAAATATAGAATACACATTTACCCTCAGAGCACACTGGTTTCATAGCATACATGAAAGTCATGAAGTCTTGTGAATAAGAACATTTTCAAACTAAGTACACCTTTCCCAGGCATTTCTAATGAAATACACTCGATAAGCTGATCATTAGCTATAAAAGCAGTATGCTAGTCTGGAGCATTCAGGTGTGTGTTGCTACAATGCTACAATCCTCCCATCAGGGAACATCTTGGTAAGGTCAGGTGCAATGATCAGAGAAATACAAAAAGGCAGGTAAAGGTTAAAGTTCATGACAAGTATGGCTTGCTTGGAAGGGGTGCCTGGAAAAAGCATCTTATCTCTAAAAAGTACATGGCAGCATCATTCAGATTTGCAAAGTTGCATCTGAATAAACCACAAGATTTCTGATAGACATGACCGAATAATGCACATTATTAGCATATTAGCATATTAGCACAAACACCTAATAACAACTGTCAGCACAGTAGTGGGTGGGTGATGATTTGGAGACCTTGCAGTCTTTAAATGGATCATGAACTCTGTAAACCAAATTCTAAAATCACTTATGAGGCCATCTGTCCCTCATCTAAACTTTGTCCCAAACTGGGTCAACAGGACAACAATACCAAACACAGCAGCAAATCAGAACAGAATGGCTGAAAAACAAAAAGAATCAAGGTGTTGCAATGGTCCAGCAAAGGCCCACAACTCAACTTGGCTGAAATGCTGTGGTGGAACTTTAAAGGAGCTCTGCGTAAACGAATGCTGCAAACTTCAATGAACTGAAGCAACCGTGTAAAGAAGAGTGGGCTGCATTTCTCCCACGCTGATGTGAGAGAACGATAAAGTCAAACAGAAAACGATCTGATAAACGATTGGTTCTACAAAATACTGAATCATGGGGTGCACTTTTTTCAGTTTTTAAAACAGTGCTTCTGCATTTCAGTTAATTTTTTCTTAAATAAACAATGACACTGTGCAATGTGTCACATGCTGTTGTTCATCTGTGGTTGTATTTACTTAATTTTAAGATATGCAAAGGACCAGAGGATTCTTTTATCATCTCGTGTTACGTAAAATCTTAGTTTTTGACAAATGGTTGCAACCTTTGGAAAAAGGTTGGATATAAGTGTGCAGCGTCTGTCTACAAAGTGCACTACAATACAAAAATGTCAAATTTTGGGCAAAAAAATGTTTTCCCACATCGCTGGAAAATATTTAATGGAAAATTGAAACCATCAAATAGTGTTAGATGGTGCTTTCAAAACAACTCACCACATCAGTGGAAGACCCCCCCCCCC
>VUQG01003505.1:13099-32289 GCA_015106755.1 Etia nguti
CTACCCACCAACCCCCTAACACTACAGCCCACAAAAAAAAAAAAACCCAAACAAAAAACTCCTCTATTTTGAAAGGTGCATGTATGGTTTTGTGTTTAGTATGCAAACTGATACCAATCATCTATGTGGGTGGAAAACTGGTGAAAAGTGAATCTTGGTGGCTTTTTAACGTATCTACACAAACTGGTATAAAGTAACCTGCTGCAGTTTCTCATTAAATTGCTTAGTAAGTTAAACCTTAGTTAAAGTTCACAACTTTAAAGAAGGAGCAGGGAAACGCATACTAATATTCTACCTTTCTCCCAAGAAGTTTCCTATGGCGGTCTTATTGAGCCCCTCCTCTTTGTAAAGAAACTCTGCCACAGACTCTGCTCGCCATTCAAGAAGGCCATTTTCAACCAGGTAGTGGACACCCTGCAGCAAAGGGGGAAATGGAAAGTCAGACATGTAAGAAATGAATTTGAAAACTGGGAGGACATGTTTTTGATCACTGAATTAAATGTTTGCGGTGTGTTTTGATCTAGAAGGCAAATTAAAGCGACAGGAAGCTTTCGTGTTAGGTTTTAGTTCTTCTTGTCAGTGCTGCTAATTCTAACCTAGTCGTATCACACATTAAAATAAGTTTTCTTCTTCTCCTTTTAAGTCACGGTCGCCACTAAGCACCAGCACACAAGATGTGAAGGGTTGAATGAATATTGCATGCTGTTATCGCTGCATCTCAAAAAGGTACTTAGAGACAGATCTTCAAAATATGACCCTTAATTCTGAGCGCATATCGCTGCTAACCAAATCAATTCCACTTAACACCCTTAACCCCAAGACGTCTTTAAACGTGTTATCCGCCCACTTGTCTGCAGGCCTGAGCGCAGAGCGGTCTCAGGCCGAGACACTCAGTTTTGAGCTGAAGACCCAGAAAGGAAGGAAGCAAAAAAAAAAAAAGATGGAGGTCGCAGTGGTGAAGTGGCGTCTCTGCCCCACTTCAGGGAACAGGATGTGGTTTTTCTCGCTTTTGCTCACGTTGTGCGTCTGTGCCTGTGCACTGGTTGCACTTCTGAGCATCACATACACATCTCTCAACTTGACATCTGCTACGTGTGGAGATATCTCTGTTGCTGTTGACCTTCTGATACAGAGATGCTGAAGTGAGTGAAAGTAAAATTAAAACTTTTACTGTGACTAACAAAGTTTCCTTTAATCTCTTGAAATAAACGACACTGGACATGTCAGAAGTTTTAAGAGTATGCACTAAGAAATATCACCATTTATGTATAATCTACAGGTATACAGCTCAAGAGCAATGACCCTACAGGTGTCGGCTCCTCCCCTTATCCTACTGGATAATGCTTGTGCCGCCCACCATGGTTGGGTTACTGGATAAGGCACTGATATGCTGCTAAAAATTAAAGTTGAAAAATGCTGAAAAATAGAAACTATTATGTTGACAAACCTAGCCAAGGTTTAGGCACAAAGACAAACCTGTACATGAAGCCCAAGAAGTGCCTTTAGTTCCTCTAATGGCCACTTGAAGGTGGCTTCAAATCAATCCTCATAGACTCCTGCGTTAAAATACTGAACTTTTCAAGAAAAATGATTTTTTGTCCATATGGATAGTTTCCTCCTTCATATACCCTTGGTACTTGTTTTATTATTAGACCTAAGTTTTAGTGTAAAGTTATTAGAGTCAAAGGTTAAAATCACTACTTGGTTACAATTGCGGGACCTTCATTATAATTCTTACTTTACATCGTGATAAAAGTGACATCAATATCTGAGGCTACTTTAACAGAAACAGCATTGACCCCCTTCTACTACAATTTAGTTTAACCCCCCCCCCACTGAGGATGACCTGAAACACGAAAAATATAGCATATACCGATGTTTGGTTGACCCATCCATCTGCCCGGACCTCCACCCTAAACAGACTTTCTGGCTCTGACATTTTTGCAGTCATGTGACCACTGACCATGTGATGTTATGGGTTAGTTGGTGAAAGCCTCCTTGCAACTGGTTTGGTCTGACTAGTGGATTGCTAGTTAAATATTTATTTCAACGCTGAAGCACAACGTTTCTACATTTTCAGCTTGTGTAGCACTTTTTCAAGTTTGACTTCTGCTCAGTGAGTAGCTAGTGAGTGCCTCAGAATGGTGTCTTCCATATCAACTACAGGCGACTACAAAAATCTACCTATAACAACGTCACCTAGCTTCTTTGTTTGCTCCTGTCGCTGTCACTGGAAGATATGGAATTTTTAAAAAGATTTTCAGAGGTCACAGATTAATCGGTTGCTTTAATAAACAAAGTAAAGGATTGTCTTATTTTGTAGATTAATTAAAAATCTTTTCTTAATGTATGAAAATTTATACACAATAAAATGATATAAACTCACTTTTTTGGAGTCCATGTTAAATTTCTTTTTCCCACGTAGGAATTTCCTGTTCCTCGCAACATTTTTACTGCAACAGAAGACAAAAAATGATGTAATGTTATAAATCATAAAGTTTTGAATCTCATTTTGTTGTATATTTTGAACTGAGAACTGTGTTTGCCTTTTTTTGTGTTGAATATGAGGAGCAGATTGCTGGATTAATGTTTGGTTTCCTTTTGTTTCAGCAATTTTCAGTTTACTAAACATAGATAAATACATATATTGGTATAAAACGTAATAAAAAGTGAACTTTGTGACTGATCAATGTTCAAGTTAAAATAAATCATTTTTCTGTGAATTCATTTATCACACTCCAAACTACTTTCCGATAAAGGGCGCTTTGTGATAAGTGGTAGGTGTTTTTGTGGCGTGCAGGCAGCAGTACTCAGAAACTGAGGTTGCGATGCCAGTAATGCAGCTATGTATAAATGTAGTGTCACACTAGTCACTTATCATCGGCTCATAAATGCAACAGCAAAAAGCAGAAAGTCCAAATAAGGACTTCCCAAAATGTCAAAAGACTATTTTCTCTCCAAATTTCTGTGACTGTAAGCGTGCTCATTAACTTTGTTTTGTTACAGCTGGTGCTCCAGTTCGTGCCGGATCACACTGTCTCTTCCAAAACACATTGTCTCTAATTACCAGCCTCCAAAGATGACTAAAAACTTTTAAAACATTTAGCAAAATAATGGGTAAAAGGTTAAAATAAAGGGCAGCGTGGATGTGAAGTACCTGAATTAAACTGTGTGGATTCGTTTTAAAAGGAAAGCAGTAAAAATTGCTCTTTCTGAAACAATTTATGCAGAAAGTGATTGGAAACGTCAGGTGAAAAGGCTTGAGAAGCAAATTAAACTGCAGAGGGAGTAGGTGGCCCCTGGCCCTCCTAAAATATGACTGCCTAAGGCCACCACCAGCATATACATTATAAAATACATCTCCAGCTGTGACATTAAAGAGATATACACGTTCATTTTGGTCCAGTATTATTAGTGAGTCCCAAAGTGTGGACCACAGCCCCCTGTAGGGTGGTTTAGGTACTGCATATGAGTTAGGAAAGGTCATTTAAATCACTGTAAAAACATTCTAAATAAATATTTCCAGCAAAAAGCAGTAAAAAATAAAATTAAATCATGACATCTAATTTGTGTTTCTATCATGTAAAAGATGGACGTAGCTACACCAGCCACTAGTTTGTGAAATCTCTTTATAAAGTCGCAATTTGAGCTTTTGGTCTTTTTGAACTACCAGCTAGCTAAAACAAGGGCTGAATCTGACGATGAAACCGACTCTATTTGGCTAATAACTTGTCAGTCACAAGTAAACACAAGGAGACCTGAAATTATTGACTAAGCCAATGAACTCATCATAAAAATATTCCCTTAGAGAAAAGGAGCTGAGAGCAGTTTTCCAATGGAAAATCCTTGTGTGAGTTTGAAAAACCAATGGTTGTCTCCTGATTCTGATTCTGCAACTGGTTGCACATGGTTGACCAGTTGGTTGCTCAGAAAGTGAACATGCAACAGCCTCAACCTCTGGACAACCACTTTAGATTGCAAAGCAAGTGGCCAGGTCTTCTGATGGGAGACAAGCTGTATTCAGGTTGACCGAAGTCACTCTCAAATAGATTGCTGAGGGTTTGCAAATAACTTTTTCATTTTGCAACAAGGTTTCAACTCATCTGGTTGCCAGCTAGTTGTATTGTGGTTATATTCTTATATAAAAGCAAGGGTTTCCCTAATGTGACAAAAGTATTTCTTAGAGATCCAACTAAATGTCTGGGCCACAGAAGATTTACAGATTACATGACGGGCTTTGGCATTCTTGCTAAATATGGGAATGGTTAGTCTGAAAAGTGGCATCCTGCATAATTCTTTTACACCTCTGAGGTCTAATAGGTGGTAAATCTAACACTAACCCAACCTTATTTTTGAAGAAAGGCAAAATGGGCTCTTTTTTTGGAAAAAAAAAAAAAAGTTTAAGTCAGAGTAACTGTCTTATTTTCTCTAATTGCCAAGACTTGGGAAGACAATTTAATTTAAAAGGTTGACTTATTCGGAGTACCAAGGGCTAGGGTTAGGATTAGGGTTGAGATTGTCACTGAAAATGATGTAGACCTTAGAGAGGTACATTTGGATGCTGAAATTCTTGTACTATCGGGATTATAACTTTTAATTCAACAAAGGTTTGCTTAGCCACTTTGCAAAACAGTTAATCCGATGTGTTCATCAGGCTTGTGCAGTGCATCATCACATTGAAATGTCCCTGCTTCTGACTTGGTCAAATGCAAATCTGAGTAAAGGTGGCTGAGCAACTGAGCATTACGTGGGGTGTAGGAGACTAAGCTGAATCAAAGTGTCGCTTAAACAAGAGGAAGAAGCCATGCTGACTCATAGAATAGCTGCTACAAAAATTGTCCTCATACTCACTTCTGCTCCTTCGGTTCAGGGCTGTGGATTCCAGGCATGACATGATTGATCTCCAACCTGAGTTTCTGCAAGAAAGAAGGCAGTGACGTTAGAGAAAGACCAAGGCTTGGTGTTACATCACAGATACTCGCAGACTCAATGATTCATGGTCAGTTTGTCGACTGTTATAAAGCAGCCTTCAAATCCTTCATATCTCAATTAAAAGTTATGTATGAATGGCCTTTTGTGCGCTGTGAAAAACTCTGCCGAGGCTGCTAGGAGTGGGTGCATACAGGAGAATAACGAGGCATTTTAATGAAAGACCTTAGAGGAAAATATTCACCGCAGTACCTGAATGTCATCCAGCAGCTCAAACTTATGCGCCTCACCCTGCCTCCTCTCTTCTGGTGGGAGTTTGAGTGGAGCTGTTGGGTGACAGAAAGCATCAGTTACACTTCAGGATGGGGACAAATACACTTGATAATGCATTACTTAGACATGCAACACTGTGGACCGTCTTGACAACCACTCACACGTCCACGCCCGTTTTCACACGCATTCATATATCACACCTTCACCCTTCACAGGTTAAAGAAGTGGTCAATCAACACGCTGAAAATAGCTGCTTTTCTTCCTCTTTTAAACAAAAAAGGTTATTTTTGAGTGCACTGCAGCCACTGAAGCAGAATTTAAGTTCAAATATTTTTTTACAACATTGTAAAAAAGTTCAGTTTTCTTCCTGGGCAAAGACATTATTGTGCATTAAAAGTAATATGAAAATAACATTATATTCAAAGCAGCTGTTGTAAGCAGTTTGAGTTCTAAACTAAACCACACAAATAGTCAACACAAACATCATCAAAACCACTTTTAGTTTTACAGCAGCGGCAGTTTATGAGAACGATTGAAAGTGAAGGATTAATAGGCATACCTTTCCCCCAGAGGAAGCTGTCTTTTCTGCGTATGGCCATGTTGTTGATGGTGCAGAGCGACTGATGGCTGCACAGGAAACAAACTCAGTCAGAGTGAAAAGAGGGCCGGCGCTGCCATTCTGAGACACAGCTGCGACACTGGAGACGCTCCGAGCTCAGCCAACAGCACCGCTTACAACTCGTCTGATGACGTGAAACATGGTAAAATGCCCATTGAGCAACAGACAGCTCATTCATGACCTTATCGCTATTACATGTTATTACACAAATACTGCAGCTGTAACCACTAAAAATAATGTCACAATATCAACTGGGCAAAATCAGGCATGTTTAAGGCATGTTTCTGAGGTGGTGGAGAAAACATTCAAATCCACTGCTTTCACAGTTTATGAATACTCTAAAAAGATCAGCAACAAATGCTTGAACTATTAAAATATTTGTTTATTCAAAAATTACTGAAAAATGCTGATAAAAATGCATAAATGACTTAAATCTGAGGAACCCAAATTGCTGACAGGAAAAGTGTAGGCTGAAGCTTTCGCTGAAAACACCTACACTTTTTACAGAGGACATTGTAAATATGTATTCTGCACTGCAACACTTTTACAACTAAAGTTCACAAAAAAAGAAAGAAAAAAATGAAAAATGAATGGCCTTCACAGAAGCACACTGTGTTAAAAATAAAAATATGAAAGCAAGCTGAAACATGAACGTTTCAAATGCGTCCTAATCATGAGAGGTTTTTTTCTGTTTTCATTTGGATGTGCACGAGTGTCTGGTTCTGGAAAAGCTTTAAAACCTTCAGATGAGTTATGAAGTGCACCAATAGCACAACATGCCACTAGCAACACCAGACAGTGTAAATCTGAATGAAAATATGTTGCCTGGTTCATAATACTGCAACAAAGGTTCTGTGTATTATACTGAGGTCGCAAAAAGAACAGAACAGGGAATGAATAAGCAAGAACTATATATGCAAATAACAAAATAAATACATGTAATATGAATATGCAGAGTGAGTATATATACACATATATAACATATAACTTACTGTAGCCTCACAGCAAGAAGGTTTTGGGTTTGAGTCCACCAGACGTGCAGTGAATGAGGTTACATATGGGCTAATCGGAGATTCTCAGTTGGCTGTAAGTTTGAATATAAGTGTAAATGGTTTTCTGTATCTTTGTGTTAGCCCTGTGACAGACTGGTGGGGGTGTATGCTGCCTCTCGTGCTAAGACAGCTGGGATAGGCTCCAGCCTCCCTGCGGCCCTTAATTGGATAGGCAGAAGAAAATGAATGCACATATACATAAAAGTATAAGAATAACATAGTAAAAATAAATATCACTATCATTTGTTCATAAATATTGCACATTAGATTTCTCTTTTGTAAAGCTTCGTGTTGACTACGTGGAGTAGTCCAGTCATTTGTAGCGCTGGTGGTTTGGGGGGATGTTTAGCAATCTGCTGCAGATCTTGTTTAAAGAGAAGACCCAATGATCATCACTGTCGCCACAACGCTCTGCAGGGACTTCCAGTTAACGGTCCTGACATCACAGATATGCACAGGGTAGGTGAGCTCTTCTCTACCAGCACAAAAAGTGCAGACGCGGCTCTGACAAGGACAGGATGTGTGTTATCTGTATGACAACCTCCACTGTGGTGTTGTTGATAATACGTGGTGTGTAGCTGTGCTGGCTCCTGATTTCAACGGTGATCTCTTTGGTTTAGTTGACATTCTGTGCCAAGTTGTTATCAGTGCACCACTCCACCAGTGCAAGGAGTCACTCAGTTTTGCCAGACCCTTTTTTTCTTTATGTTCAAGAAAAATATAAAATAAGTAACAGGATTATCCATCCATTAAGTGGAGAAAACACACGCAGACATGAGAAGAACAAGCAAACAGGAAAAGGCCCAAACCCAGGACTCAAACACCTTCTATGGCAACAGTGCTAACCACTGCGCGCCATAACTGGAAAAAATGGAGCAGTTAAAGATGCAATATGTAAGACTGATAATTGAAAAAAAAAAAAAAAAAAAACTATAATAAATTAAAAAAAAAAAAAAAAATTAAAACCAGTTTAGCTTTTTGTGGTTTCTTGTTGAAACTCGTCAGATCTCATTCAGGGGTTTTAAAGAAAACCTGTAGTGAAAGATGTCAGCTTTGATTACGTCCTTTACCTTCTCCATGTCGTCCCAGTTTGTGACGATGCCGTGCTCGATGGGGTACTTCAGGGTCAGGATGCCTCTCTTGCTCTGAGCCTCGTCTCCCACGTAGCTGTCCTTCTGTCCCATTCCCACCATCACACCCTGCAGACACAGTTACAGTGTCAGTCTCATGCACAGGTTTGCAGTCAGATTCCTGAGAGTCAGGTGATGTTTGTACCTGGTGCCTCGGGCGACCGACGATGGAGGGGAAGACTGCACGGGGGGCATCGTCTCCGGCGAAACCCGCTTTGCACATACCGGAGCCATTATCAACAACGAGGGCAGAGATGTCGTCCTCCATGTCTGAAAGAAGACAGTCATTCAAATAATCAATGTGCCGTTTTCTTCCAGGTCTAACACACAGTAAGAGCTTGTGTGTTCCTTAAAAGCACAAGTCTTGAACTATTAAAGTTTGAGCATTTTCCATTTTCCTGTTTCATGGTTTCTCTTGAAATTAATTTCACGTCAAAATTAAGATTTAAGCTGGTTCAGCTTCAGCCTGCATCACTGATTTGTTTCCCCTCTGGCAACAACATGAACATTCATGGTGGGTGTGGCTTCTGGCCAAACTGAGTTGTTTTGTCACCTTTTTCAGTCGAGAACATTTCAACAAGTTCAGACAGAACAAACTCTCCTGCTCTGCAAACCCAGATTCTCATCTCGCTCAGTCCATTATCAACATGGTTTGTAGTTTCTATACACTCTTCCAGGTCACACTTACAGTCATGCATCTTTTTAAGTTGGCTGAACAGAAAACTGCAGCAGGAGGTCTGAGTGAGACTGAGGAGGTCTGAGTTTGTAAGAATTAAAAACAGGAAGCACAGAGGAGCAGCCCTTCCCTCGGTTCATCACTGAAGATGGATTTTGACACCGTTTTTAAACTTGAATAAAGCTCATGCAGTGGGATTCATGAACATTTAAGACATTCATGTGGATTCTCACATTTTTCACTTTAAGTTTCAGAAGAACCATGACCTACACATATTACAAAACAGTAAAATGTTAAGTGACTTTGCCCCCTTTTCTCTTTAACATCACTGAGTTTGTTGTACGTTCTCCTTCAGTTTTACCCAAAGATCCCAGCATCATAATTCAGTTTTCATCTTGCAGGCTGGTTTAATGCAGCATCCTCCGTCTCACAGGGGGTTTCCTCCAGCCTCTGTGAGCTCAGTCAGATCAGAGTTAGCGGTTTGAGAACCTCTTTGTTCTTTAGCGCCTCTTTAATAAAAACCGCAGCTCTGAGTAACGTCCACGTTTCAGCTGCGACAGCTTTAACTTGAAATCTGAGGCCTTTAATTAAACCGAGCTTCAGCCTAATTGTTACACTTTGACCTCCAAACTAACGGAGAAACATGAGAAACTGTACTCTGAGTGTTACCTGTGCAGGTGAGTGAGGTACGTCTGTGGTGAAGTCTCGCGGATGTTTCTCTGACCCAGCTGTACGGTTACTGCAGCATCATTAGCGCGAGCGCACCGGTTTTATCCGCGCTCGCGGGACAGCTGGCGTTTCCCATAAAAGGTAAGGTTCTGACAGCTCGCGCTCTGATTGGTCCAGGTGACCAGGACCGCTCAGGTGCTCTCAGCTGGCGCGCTGATTGGCTGTAGGAGGCATCCGTCAAAGGGGAGCGGCCAGCACCGTAGACGGAATCCTGATTTCTCCTCCGCCACAAAAATCGTGCAAAGGTTTTAATCTAATATGGAGTCCGCCTGAGAACGAGGACGCTTGATTGGCCAGGAACACCGGAAGTACGCTCTGGGTTAAATGTAGTTTATTCTCTGCGCTGATGAATATTCAAGAAAGCCCTAATAAACCAAAGATAGCTGAGTATACACAAATCACCCAGAAGGTCAAACAGGAAGAAATAATAATACAAAAAAACCCGTTATTTATTTATTCAAGTTCAAATGTGTGGTCACGATCAGGAACCACTGACATGGAAAACTGACTGGAGTCATGTGAGAGAATGAGGGGTGAAAGCAAAAATCCCATCATCATACTCCTCTGTGAGACAGAAACGTGAAAGGAAGCAGTTTAGTAGTTGTAGCTGCTCATGAAACAAACACCTCAGATTCCCAAAATTACAGGGAACTGTCGGGGAACTCGGTGTGACTTCGTGGCTCTGCGGAGCTGCTATCAGCCTGACGATCCACAGGTCTGTGCAGGTACAGATAAACGCTCCACCTGAGGCAAAAATAAGTGTTGACATCCTGTTCCTGCCTCTGTGAGCCGGACTGACACAGAGAGGAACAGCCTGAAACACTCAAACACACTCAGGTCATGGTCTAAATGTATTTTTCCTCGTCTAACACACATTTTGATCTTTTTCTCTCACAGAGAAGGTCTTTCCAAACTCAAGGTTAGTATTATAACATTCATGGGTTCTTTGTGCTCTGTGACCTGAGTCAGAGCACTGAGGGTGAGAAAAGTGAAGAAGGCCTGAAGTCTAACGTCTTTGTAATCATGTAATTCATTTTAAACGGTAACGTTAATCTGACTCTAAACTATCAATCAGTGGCTGTTCTGGGATGTTGGCTGTGCAGCATCTATAAGGTTTATAAGCTGTGAACAAGTATTTGGTGAACTGAGCTTCATGAAATCACTGAGGTTCCCACAGAGACAGAACACTGTGCAGCACCTGCACAAACATCTGTAATCAGATATTTGAAATCTATATTGGATGATACAAATAAGCTTTTTCCAGCTCAGTATTTTCTGCGTCACTCTGGACTCTATCAGATGACGTCTACTCCCAGACATGCAGATTTTTAATCACACAGCTGTTACGTCCCCTGGCTAGTCTAGGGGGTTTAAAGGGACTAACATAAAGGTGAATAGTGAAGGAGGAGCCAAGATGGTAATTTTAAAAGGTTTATTTCATGCTAGCGTTAAAATTCTGATTCAGACCGAGGTTTAACTTCAGGGAGAGCCAAGGCCAACATAACAAACAAAACATCCCTGATATGAAAATAAAAGAAACTTACCTAACTCCAAAGAAAACAAAATATACAACCTATAACAATAAACTACCTAACAGCACGTAAACAGGAGAAAACAGGGTGTCAAAACAAAAGGCAGCTCTCCTCTACAGGCAGTCTGAACATGTAAGTCAAAAGGCATGCAAGCCTGCACAGAGATGGCAATCAAAATGGCCAGAGAGCCCAGAAACACAGCTCCACAGGCCTTAAGTAGCTCTCGGCTGATTGACAATTAGCTGGATTCTGTGAGTAGCATCCAATCAGGACAGAGGAGGTGGAGCCTAGACAAAACATAAGGAGTTAGTTGAAAGAAGAAAACCAACATCCTCCTGGGGGATGTAACACAGCAGTTTGTCTCACTCCATGCTGGCTATGAATCACTGCGGCGGCACGTTTCTGTAATCGTGTTTCTCTGATGTTACTTTGTGCGGGTAAAAGCAGTTCATGCTAAAAGTCCATCCTACCATAGACTGACCGGCCGGAGTCCCTGCAGACTCCAACAATAATTTACTGCAGTAAGCAAATATAAAAGCAAATTAAAAACCACAACAATCTGTATTTTTTCTCAAAGCATCGTTTGTTATTGACTATGTAAAATAAATATTACACGTTCATAATGTAAATAAACCAATTTTTAAATCTAAAGAAAACAGAAGCACTCCTCTGACTCTGGTATCACAGAGTTTACAGTCATTTTAAGTAAGCATTACATGTGTTTTATTTATATGATCAAACCAGTCAGAGTCAGTTTTACCCGGACAATAAACAACCAGCTAGCTCAAAGATGGACTGTCGGTGTGAGCTGGGTCTGCCCTCACAGACGAGGTGGCCTGAGGGCGTCCTGCTCCTGCCTGAACCACCTCAGCGGGCTCCTCCACCCTGTCTCTAAGGAAGAGATGGGCACAGGGCACAAGAAGCTCATTTCTGTTTTTTGTATCCGTGATTCACTTCACAGAGGTCGTAACCACAGGTGAGCGTAGACCTGTGGGGTTGACCTATAAATGATCAGCTTCAGGGTCAGCTCTATCTTCACCACAACACACCAGTACATCATCCACATCACTGCAGAAGCTGCACCAGTCTGTCTGTCAGGCTCTCGAGACACTGGAGAAACTCTTCCACTTGGGGAGCCAGTTGTCCCACAGTGGCTCTCCAGCTCAGGACCTGGACCTTTTCCACCTGAGACCACGGCCTCAGACTTACAGCAGCTGATTACTGAGGGTTTTCTGCCTTTGATGTATGTGTAAAGTCATCATGTGAGAGAGGATGAGTGGAGAGAGAATTTCACACAGATGCAGATTTCTAAAAGTTTCTGATCTGATGTAAAAGAAAATGAGTTTTGGTTTTGTGTTGGTTTCACTCTGCAGCTCCACTGAATGAGAATCAGCTGTGTGAGTTTACAAGAACAAAGTCACGCTCGCTGTCATCTACATCCTCCTCTGCTCTGCTTTCTTGTGCATTTTTTCCTGCACTGAACTAAGTTAATTATCACACAGAGTCATGCAGCTTCCAGATGAATTTGTCCTTATTTGCAGCTTCCAGTTTCACAGCAGCACGATGAGTTAAACTGTGAAGGTGGATCTGTGACTGATCCAAAGCAGCAGAACTCACACTGACTCAAAGTCAGGTCTTATCTGTGTTCAGAGCTTCACTTGCTCTCATTTTTTAACTAGACAAACTTTCTGTAGAAGAAAACCTTTGTTCTGATAATGACACACTGACAGTTTCCTGCTACAGAGGTGAAATGTCCCTGCAGCTGTATCAGAGACGCTGAACACTGTCAGCTGTTGTTAGTTGGTTGTAAATTCAGATTTCAGATGATTTTTGGCAGAAAGGTGAAGTTTTTGTGGTTTCAGTGTTGTCTTCGCGCCTCTCAGACATGTTTTAATGTTCAGTCCAGCCTTCATCCTCTTCCTCTTCCTCTCAGTCCTCTGAATCAGTGACATGTCCATTAGAACGACACACAGTACTGGACCTGTGCTCGTGTGGTGCACACAGGTCAACATTTCCACTGAAGTCAGTTTATTACTGTTTTTTTTCCCTCTATTATTTTTTTACATTTGATTTCAATCTTGATTTTTTTCTGTTCTCCTCGTGTCGTACTCATTTTCACAGTTCAGTAAAACTGCTGTTGTGTTGTGTTTATCATTTGTTGTCTTTCACTGGGTGAGGAAGTATCTGTCTGTGCTCATATCCCTTTTTTAATGCAGTCAAAACAAAGGCTGAACCTTTCTGCTTCACAGTTGCTGCACATTTGTATGTTTTAGCTTCGCAGACGTGTTCCTGTTTCTGTGACGCGCCCTGAACCTGCACAGACGTGTCTGTGCGTTCAACCGCAAAATAAAACATTTAAAAGACTTCATGTATTTATTTATCTATGTGAGAAACTCCAAGACTCTTCCTGTTTTACATTTCAGGATGTGATTTGCAGGATTCCTGGGTGATACCTGAGAGTCTGTCCTCCCCCAAGTCTGTCCTTGTATGGACTTCACTACAGCTGAATCCTCCAGCTGACACACCTACTGCAGAGGGGAGGGAGGAAGTTTTACAACATGTAATGTTTCATACTTTCACAGATTTATCTGAACGGTGC
The DNA here is from genome assembly GCA_015106755.1 of Etia nguti. Lineage (NCBI taxonomy): Eukaryota > Metazoa > Chordata > Actinopteri > Cichliformes > Cichlidae > Etia > Etia nguti. The sequence goes on from VUQG01003505.1 coordinate 26,639, forward strand.
AGAAACTTTATTTAAACACATGCAGGACTCACAGCAGAGACTCAGAACCTGAGATTCAAATATTTAAGTATTTAGAGATGGAAGCAGATTTCAAAGCTTAATTGAGCACTGAACACAGTATTGTACACATCTGTTAACTCTGAGGTTTGCTGCTTCCTTATATGGACGTACCTGACAGCAGAGCAGCTCGACTCTGCTGTTACGTACGTCACTGTGCAGGAAGACGGGACGCTTCACAGAGTTTAAGTTTCACTGAGAAAATAAGTGTGAAGCTGACAGCCTGTGAACCAGAAAGAGCATCTGTGGTGAAAATCAAAAATACATGTTTTTGTTGTTTCACACACAAACTGCCCATAAAAATTATTCATACACATCATTCTGACTGTAGCTAGTTTGTAGATTCAGTCACAATTAAATGAAATGAACACATTCTTTTTATCACCACAGATGTTACACCATAACCAGATCATCCAATGTCAAGAGATTGCACGGGATTTGGGGAGACTAAAAAGGAAGTGATCCACTTTGCAGTAAAATAAGGGGAAAAGTTTAATTCTTCCTCCCTGTTACTGTTCTGATCTTGTCACCTGGCTGCAGAGCACTGATCTCTCTGCAGTGAGGCGACAGCGCCGGTCTGCCTTGGCACGCTGATTTAGATCTCCGGTGTGCGTGTCGCCCTGCAGTCAGGCAGAGCCGACATTGTCCACATTCTCCGGCTGGTTCGGGCTTGTTCAGGGAAACGGAGGCTGTGAAACCAGGCACGCTCCTCCCTCTCAAACTGATTAACACAGAGACCAAAAAAGGCCTGAAAGCTGCAGCAGAAACTTCCTGGACTGGTTGGATAGCACGGTGTCCCTGAGAGCCATGCGTGTTCTTCATGAAGCCAAACTGCTTTTCATGAAACTCGGCATGCAGAGACTTGAAGCCTGCGGCAGAGAGATCGTTCCACACAGTGTCTGTTTCTCTGTCAGAGATACAGCTTCGTCCTGTGCATCGAAGAATTAGCTGTGAGGAAATGAAGACATGGTGACTGACACAGATTATTACTTCAGGGCTCTGCAGGCTGATTGCAGTTAAGTCTTAAGTATTGACAAGAGTGCATCTAAAAACATTGTTAGTGAAAATTCATTAAATGATTAATTAATATTTAAATGTCATGTGTGAATAACAGTGGGAGTTCTGAGTAGAATGGGTCATCAGCAGATGGAGCATCTCTTTTGGGTTTTCTCCATTAAAGCCTTTATTTCTTTATCATGTCTGATTTTTCAGTCCTTCAGCGTGCGCAGTACGCCTTTTCTCTTCTTTTATGAGGTTTCGTCTAACAGTTTGTACTTTTTGCTGTTCCTTCAGAGCTTTGAGCTCCTCGTCATGTTTTTCCATCAGAGCTTCAAAGCGTTTCCTATATTTTTCTTTAAATTCTTTTAATTCTTCAGGTTTTTTTCTGCCTTTTTTAACCCCCTCTTCATATTTCTGTCTCATCACTTTATTTTCTTCTTTTTTCTTCTGTTCTTCTCATTTGTCTCTTTCCTTTTCATATTCTTCTTGAATCTTTCTAAGTTTTTCTTCATCTTCCTGTTGTCATTTGTCCCACCTTTCTTTTTGTGTCTTCTCTCGGGCTTCTTCTTGTTCTTTTTTTATATTTTCTGGTCTGTTCCAGTTTTCAGGGATTTTCTTTTCTCCTGAATCTGACTTCTCGTTCTTGTTCCTACTGCTGTTGCTGATGTTGTTCCTGGTCTTTTCTTTTCCCGTCTCCATCTTCTCTGAGTTTTTGCTCTTTCTTTCTCTGCTCTCACTCTTTTTCATTATTTCCTCCATTTCTTTGAGTTGTTTCGCTCTTTGTTTTCTCTCTTGTTCAATTTTCTCTCTCTTTTTTTATTCTTTGTCTTTCTTCTTTGCTTCCATTTCTTCTTTGTGCTTCCTTTAAAGTTCTTCCTTCCTTCATTTCCTCTTCCCTTTCCTTCAGGATCTTCTATTCTTTCAATCTAATTTTATTTATAAAGCACTTTAAAACAGCCAGTGTAACCGGTTTGTGCTTCACCCCGCTGCAACAGTTCGGCCCAAACAGACTCCTCGACTCTGCGTTGTGTTGTGTTTTTAAGAAGACAAGGGGTCTCTGATTGATCGTTGCCAATTTATTTCCTGAATGGAAACAACAGTGTTGTATCAGTGCAAAGGGCTCGCCACACACCACTCCGCACAGCACACTACGGCAGAATATCCAATTAGCATTCCGCTTTAGCATACAGTTTAACACAATAATAAACAAATGAAAAGTACATAAAACTGGTGTTGGACATGTGTCCACTAAGCACTTTTTACACTCGGTGCCCATCAGTTGATCAAACATGTTTTATGTGTCTGTACTCCTTAGCTACATTGTGTGTGGAACAATACAACTCACCTCTCGTATGGCTACTGCATGTTTAAAATCTTTAGGGACTACACCTGACATCAAACTGTGGTTTACCAGCTCAAGAACCAAAGGTCCAAATGTAGGTAACACCTCTTTTAAGAGTCGAGGAGGGACAGCATCATTTGGAGACCCTGCAGACTTAAAACGACCAACAGTCTCCTTTAAAGAGGACAGAGTCTCAAACCTGTCAAAGACAGCAGAGCAGGAAGCAGAGACTGAGGGGTCATGAGCACAAGGAGACATGTGAGCCCTGTGGAGGAGACCTTCTCAATAAAAGTGTAAAAAACTTTCACAGGCTGCAGATGAGGGCTCGATACAGTCAGTATGTGGTGCACTAAGAACAGAGTTAATCGTTTTAAATACGACATAGGGGTTGTGACAGTTTGACAGAATAATGTCAGATAAGCGTTTTTCTTTTGGCGTCTTTTACAGTTTTTTGATATTGACGCCAACAGTCCTTTAGCATCTGGAATGACACTTGTAGTTTGTCCTTTTCCCACTTGCACTCAGCTCGACGGCACTCGCGTCTGACAGCTCAGGTCGTGTCGTTCGGCCAGGGCTCGGCCTTTTGGAAAACATCTTACTGTTGAAGAAGCTGCTTCCATTCTTCTTTACCATGTGCCTTTCCATCTGCCTTTGTCAGCAGCTCTGTGACTTGTGTGCGATCTGTCTGACTGTTGCTGTTGAAGACCTGATGTCTCCCTACACAGTTGTGTAGCAGTTTCTTCACAAAGTCATCAGAGTCTTCTATGTAACTTTCAATTATTTCACTTTCTAAATCATCTCCTCTGGTGAGAAAATGATAATGAAATCTTCAGATTTTTTGCCAAAGTATTTCTTGATCAGCTCCACAGAGTTCTTTCCTCCTGTGTAAATCTGCAGCACCAGTGAGATCACATGAGGTCCAGGAGACAACAAGCTGATGCATCTAATGAGTTCTTGAACATTTTTGTTGGACAGACTCGTGTCAAACAGGGCGGGGGTGTCGACAACAACAGGACGTCCATCGACCTCTCCTTCTGCTTTCTCACAGAACTTTGTGTCACGGCCCGGTGGATCAGCAGGTAGCTGATCAGTAGTGTTATTGTTTCTCTCTTGCTCTCTCGCTGGAGTTCACGCCCTCAACCCACGCACCTGTGAAGAGGAAACACCTGTGCCTCATTATCACTGTCAACATTTAAGCCGGAGGATGGCAGCTACTCATCGCTGGATTGTTGTGTGACTCGCATCAGTGTAGCCCTGGCTCTCAAAGCATAGTTTATAGCTCTTGCTGGTTCTGTGCCTTTGTGCTAACGTGTACTGTGCATAGATTCCCTGGACCAGTCCCTGTTTCCCAAGAGGATTCTTGTCGTGAGTGATTGGAGAGTGGCTAGCAGCGAGCAGAGTGTGACCGAAGAGGAGCGAGAGTGTTTTTCCCCTGTCTTCCCCTCCCTGGATTTCTCGGAGCCCTTACCCCTGTCATTGTTGTATATAGCACTATTTCCTGCACTGTTTGTACATACACCTGGTGAAGTGTTTAATAAATTCCACTGTGTTCATCTCAAGCATCGGAGTCCTGCGTGCGAGTCCTCAGTGATCTGTGACACTTTACTGACTTCCAGCTGCCTTTAGATTTAAAATGTTCTTTACACAGAATCGTGTTTCCACTTGCACTCTTGTCATTTCTCGTTCAGCCAGTCAGCACCAGCCTGAGAGGCTCTCTGCTCTGATTCTATCACTACCTTGTCACTCTTCATTTTTACATCTTGGTGTGTCATGGTAGGTTCAGTAACTTTTTCTGTCACAGCTTTGGTGAACATGTCCTTTGTGAAGCATGGATCCCTAAACTATAACATTTTCCCACAGTATCTAACAGCTGTGGGATCTGCTGTTTGTCCTTGATATTGAGAACAACAGATCTTCCTCCGTAGCTCTCACAGAGCTCCTGGATGTCCTTGTTGTCCTTTAGAAAGTTAACAACAGCTGGAGCTGTAGGATCTGAGTGTACAGTGAACAGAATCATGGTGAAGTCATTGACTCGAGAGCTGAATGTGTTCTGGATGGTCTCTAACTCTCTCTTGTCTTCATCAGTGATGGGAACCACAGGTAGGACCAGGATGAAGGCATGGACACCCTCAGGATCACAGAGGGAGATACACTTGAGTGATTCCTCCATCACTGCCTCCTGAGGCTTTTCACACAAGGCAGGCAGCTCCACCAGGGAAACCCAACGTCCACACACCTCTGCCTGATGTTTAACACACTCTGATGAGTTGGAGACTGAATGAAGCTCTGTCTGACCTAAAATGGCCTTGGCTGCTGAAGTCTTCTCTGCTGCTCTCCTCCCACACAGAACCAGGTTTAAAGATGGTTCTCGTTCTTGCCGGGGAGGTTCACTGGATTCATTTATCATCTTATGAATCTTCTTCATTAATGATCTACAGCTACCTTCGTACATGTTGTAGTGTCTTCCTCCACATTCTCTAAGGAGTTCATGTACAGAGTCGCTATTTTCATATCGGTTCGTAATGACGACTATGGAGCGTTTAAAGGAATCTTCTCCAAACAAACTCAGGATGAACTTCAGAGTTTTTCTGTTCTCCTCAGTGAAATCAGAAGGTTTCACTAACAGGAGCAGAACATTTGGTCCAGGAGGACAGAAGGAGGACTCACATCCAGAAATATGGATATGGAGGATGGTGTGGTGGATTTCTCTGAGAAAGTGGTGGCACAACATTTTTAAATTGAAAAGATTTAAGATTTAACTGTCTCTCCTCTCAGAACAACTGTTTCTCAGCAGAACAACCTTCAACTCAGGCTTAGAAAAAACAGCTAAACACATACTAAATTATATTCAGACATTTTAGTTTCTTATATTGTATCAACTAAATAGCACAACCTCCAGAATAACACAGTTCAGTTTTAAATACAAAAGCATGCAGAACATGTAGTGAAATGCTTGTGTCCTGAACTGCGAACAGGCTGCAGACATAGCCGCGCCACTCCAGGGCTGGGTTTTAGCATGGGGGGTCTAGCCAGGACCCTTACTGGATAGCGGGTGGGAATCAAACTTGCGATCCCTGCTCCAGAGGTGTGTAGACTTACCACTGCATTATCCAGCTGCACAACACTATCCAGCTGCAGTTTGACTCACACTCTGGTGGAATGAAATCAAGGCTACTACTCCCCAAAAAGTTGATTCTGTTCATCTGGACGTAGCGTTTTCAGTGGGAGAAACGTTACGTCCAGATGAACAGAA
>VUQG01003506.1:0-12263 GCA_015106755.1 Etia nguti
TCAGTATTTATTCAGTTGCTGCTGTGTTTATTCTAATGACACATGAGGAATTTAGCTTGCAACTAAGACGATTTAAGTTGAGCAAGAAGTGAGGTTTTCGGGTAAAATACTACATCAAGTAAGGAAATAAAGGTTCAGAAAAAATTCAGTCTAACTGTAGAAAATTGGTCCTTGCGTTATCTTTATCGGTGGATTCACAGTGTAGCTGCTCGACATGGAGACAGTCTTAACTCGTTTTTGTACACTCAAGTATTTAATTCACACCAATCGAGGGCCTCGTCTGATGAATGGAAGGGTCATGAGATGATGAATGGGGGGGCAAAAAACAAAGTCCTTCTCCTGAAATGTGTGATCATTTGCCGACTTTTCTCCAAATCATCATTATTATTATCATTATTACTGTTCCAATTATTAATATTTTGGGTAAATAGTGGATTGGATTGGATTTTGTTCATCAAAAAGGTTTATTTGGAACCGCAAACAACTCCCAGACAGCCATAGGGACTTCAGTAAGAAGTTGTAAGAAGAGGAAAACTTTGGAAAAAATGTTTAATCCCTACTATTTTATTGCATTTATTTTTTTAAATGTAAAATCTTTGGAAAAATTGTAAAATATAAATTGTCTGGTAAAGGTAGCACTTTTTTGTGGAAGTGTAAAGTAACACTAAATGGAAATGTAAAATTAAATTCATATTAAACCTCATTATACACATGTAAACATGCTTTCTTTGCTGACTGAAACATAGGCCTCCAAAAAAATATGTTACAATATGTTTATTTTATTAAAATATTATGATCAGCCCTGGGTGTTACATTTCAGCTGTAGCAAAAATAAAGCTCAAATGAGATAGTGGATTGAACATTGCTGCATAGTAAAATAAATTTTAAAAAACTGATTGATTTAAAATGTTTTTGTTTGTTTTTTTTAAGAGACATCAAACCAGGCTTTGCAGGTTTTCTGATCAGGATTGGCACATGATTGTTTGTTTGTTTTTTTAAACATGCTTTTCCTGAAATTGCAGTGTTCAGTATGAGTCAGGTCACTTAACTGTTACTGTCATATGCTTTTCAATCCCAGGTAAACCTGTTTCACTGCTTCTCCAAACTCCCCCAGTGCCCTGCCAACATCATAATTGCACAGTGTGATTTGTCTTGTCCTGTCAATGTGATTCACGAATCCTTCCTCACAGACACATGACATTTAAAAACATTGCTTAACTAAGCTTTTTGTCTATCTGTTTTTCTTTCCATACCCAGATTTAATTGCAGATATACTAGAATGTCATGTCATGTGGACTTTTTTTCAGAGAAAGGCAGGACGTGTTTCCTTCTTGTAAGGCTGGTCTGGTGACTGCTGCCTTTTGCAATAATTTGGATTTCCTTCTTCTCCCTTATTGTGTGACATAACAAACTCCTGTGACTTTTTCCTCACATGTCCTAAAGCAGGAGAAATGATGACTTATTAAGCAATATGAGCCACCTGCTGACGTTACACTTGAAGCTCAGTTTACTTGTGAGAAAACACAGTCCCAATCACATGATATTGTATGGAGTGTAACGGGGCTCAAGATGACTTCTATTATGAAACGGGTGAAATGAATTTAACTGAATGTCACACGTATGTCATCAGGACTTTTTTATTTAATTTAGAGACTACCCATTTTTTTTTAGCATTAGAAATTATAGGCAGGAATGGTCCAAATAATTTATTCCAGTTTCAGTAAAATGATTTTAAAGTATATGCTCTGATTAGCAATTCTCTTTAGTTCCTGGTTGTCTTCTAGGTGGACAGGGTTTCCTTGAAGCACAATTTTATCCACAGATTTGTCACAAAGAATTTAAATTAAATTAATTTTTTTTTTGGTTTCCTATGCAGGGGTCCATGGAGGAGCTGGAGCCAGAGGAGCAGTTTCTACGATGTGCCCGGAATGGAGATTTGCCCGGGGTTCAAAGGCTCCTCCTGTCCAAGATAAGGGAAGAGATACAGCTCAATATAAATTGCAAAGGTCTGTGATTTGTGCATATTGGGATAATATCAGTGTCTGCTTGTGTGCTGGTTTAATTCATTATGTGCAATTTTTTCAGGAAAAAGTAAATCTAACCTGGGATGGACACCGCTTCACTTGGCCTGCTATTTTGGACACAAAGATGTAGTGGAGGAGTTGCTCAAGGTAGTTTTTCTTTTCTTCAGAGCATGGAGATTTTGAGTAACTGCACAGGTAACACGTGTGTTGTCACACCCTCCAGGCAGGGGCAGATGTTAACTTGCCCAACAATATTGGAGATACGCCGCTGCACAAAGCTGCTTTCACAGGAAGAAAGGTATGTTAATGTGTCAGCAATTTTCATTTCAGATTTTGAGTCCTTCCATGCTTTGTATATCATTAATAGTAGTATTTATGGAAATATTTTATTCATCAATCAATCACATATTGATCAGGAGGTTGTCATGCTGCTGCTGCACTATGGTGCGTGTGCTACTGTCATCAATGGGACAGCACAGATTCCCAAAGACGTGACACAAAATGCAGAGATCAGAAGCATGCTGGAAGGTGAGAGAGGTGTACTGTCAGCAAAGAGATGGAAATGTGTTAAATTAATTTTTTTTCATGCAAAATGCTTATATAGTACCTACATTTTCTTCTTTTAAATCCTGCCTTGTCACTGGAAACAGCGGCTGAGAGAACAGAAGAGAGAAAACTGGAGGAGAAACTTTTGGATGCTGCACGGGAAGGAGACCTCTCAACGCTAACTCAGTTGGTAAGTACCAGATACTGAAGTCTAACGCTGTACTGCCCAGAGGAAAGAAGCAGAAGTCTGAGTCTTATTATTGATGACTTCAGCATGCAGTGGATGTTTTCTGCAGTTCCCTTTTTATAACAATCTTTAAATTTAAAAAACAACATTTGTCATTTTTAATCAACATATCATATTTTTTATTTTTCCTGTAAGCAACTGAACACACCTATAAGTCATTCAAACATAAACAGACGTCTAACTCAAGGGATGAACCAGTGTTGTATTAGTACAGTAACAACATAACAACCCAACAACAGACAATTTGACAACATTTAAACAGTATCTTTAGGCACTTTGTTACTACCTGCATGTCACAAAAACACATAATTTTCATTGGTGTAAAGTGTGTCCTTAAAATAATTGAGAAAACTGGTCAAAACAAATGTTGCAAGCCTAAAAAAACAAATACAGCAGATTACCAGTATCTGAAAATAGGAAAATAAGAAATAGGAGAAAACCCAGTAAAGACCTGACGGATGATCACAGAGATTCATCTGTCCAATCAGTTGATCCATCTAGTGTGCACTGAAGCCACATCCAAAATGGTCTCAGTCGAAGGATGGCTGTAAAGAAACTATTCTTACAGAAAAGGATGCTGTATCCCAAATTGCGCAAGAAATGGACTGAAAATGAATGGCAACAGATCATATGGAATGATGAATCCAAGTTTTTAAAGCTTGGGTTGAAATTGTCATCAGTTTGTACAGAGGACGTCAGGAGAGAGGTACAACAGCGTGTACAGCCATCTGTACAACACGGTGGATGCTTTATCATGTAATGGGCCTGGATTTCAGACAGTGGTGTTGGGGATCTTGTCAAAGTTGGTGGAATTGCAAATACAGAAGAGCACTGTCAATACCAATGGAGTACCATCTGAAAAATATCTGATTTACCTTTTTTTTTCTTCACCATGACAATGATCCCAAACACTGCCAGTGCAGTAAAAGCATACATGGATAGTGTTCCAGTGTGTGTGTGTGTGTGTGTGTGTGTGTGTGTGTGTGTGTGTGTTTTTCTTTTTTTTCTTTTCTATCAGTTATGGATTTGCCACCCCAGAGGCCAGACCACAACATTATTGAAGATGTGTGGGATTCATCTTGACAGAGAACAGAACAAAAAGCAGCATCCAAAGAAAAGCTTTGAATGTCTTTCAGGAAGCCTGCAGAACTTTCCCGAAGACTACTTAAAAAAATAAAATAAAATAAAGTGGTCAAGTCAAAAATTGACTTTTAAGCTTGTTAGAATTATACAACTCTGTTTTTAACTCTGTGTTTCATCTACATTGCCATTTCCATATTTTTACACCAATTTCCGTATTTATCTAGCAAAATATAAAGAAATTGAGGTGGTTCGACACTTTTGGACAGTACTGTGCAACATAATGCGAGTCACAGAGGTGCTTTTCTGTATTAGATGTAATACTTTAAACGCATTTGCCTAAATGTGCTTGTATTTTATAATGGTGTGCTTCACCGAAGTAAATGGTGGCGTAATTAGTGAAGGTTAGTACAATAAAGCTAAAATGTTAAATATTAGCAAGTAACAGTACTTGCTAAACAGCCTGTTGGCACTCACACTGTAAGCAGATTAGCATGATTACAGAGACTTTTTTGTGCCTTAACTGACAGTTACACCCTAAAGTATCACACCGTGTTCACAAGACCAGACAAATATGCCGTCAGCTACGCCCTTTGAAATCCAATACTTCACAAAAACTTGAAGTGAGAAACCACTAGACACAAATCAATATTTTTAATTACAGTGTTCAGAAAAATAAAGGGAACAGTGGCAGTTCAGTTTTGGAGAGCCATTGCAGTCTTAACTATTCCAGCTCTCTGTGGCTGTATCAGAAATTTAAGGAGTCATGCTTCAGTTCTTAACAGAATAATAAGGAGCAGCAGGGCACTTGGGTTCACACAACACACCTGTTTCTGTCCTGTGTGTTTTCTGTAGCTCTGCAGGAAGAAGCCTCCAGACATCAACTGCACAGATCTGCTGGGTAACACTCCCTTGCACTGTGCAGCCTATCGAGGCCAGAGGCAGTGTGCCCTGAAGCTGCTCAAGGGTGGAGCCAACCCCAGCTTCCAAAACAAGAATGGTATGATTCATCAGCCAGAGCTGACAACCATGAATAACTGGGTGATATTCAAAAATTTTCCTTTTTGTCACAAATAACAGGCGCAATAATGAACTTATTGTATTGTCAGGCCTGTCTTCACAGCCAAACTTAAGAGATTAAAAGGAACTTGTCATGCTAATTTCCAGCTCCATAATATTAATGGTCTTTATTTAGCCTTTCTTGGTCTCTCTGCAGCCCATCTGTTCATTTAATGCCCTATACAATGCTTTTGAGCTTCCTGCGCCCTTCTTTTAAACCCGCTTTCTTCTGATTGGCTGTCCCTGAAAAACAGAAGGCTTGACAGAATGTGGGGGTGGGGCTCCTGTGTGTCTGAGATGACCATGTTAGAAATATCCCCTCTCTCTGACATCATATAGAGCCAAAAGTAAAAAAAAAATGTTAGTGTTAAAGGAGCCTGATGTTCGAGCTTCAGGCTCACAGGGATTTTATGTACATGCAATGACCTCATTATATGAAACGTTTGCTTTGTTTAATATGACCTTTCATCTTTGTAACAACACATATGTGACAGAAAATAAGATAACTTGCAATAGGTTTACTTCAAATGCACTAAAATCTAACAAAGGACTCTGCTTTATTTATTTCAACTGTTTCTAAGCTTTGGTTTTTGTTTATTGTGTTGTTTTGTTTTTTGAGCAGAAAACAGTCAGAGGCGTAATTGTTAGTATTATTATTATTATTATTATTATTATTATTATTATTATTATTTTGAATCAATCTCAGATCGTTCTGCCGAACAGTGACAAATACGTATTAATACACAGGTATAAATAGTCAACCCAAAAATGCTCCATGTACATCTTCAGTAAAAAAGAAAATCGTCAGGTCTGAGAGCCAAAGACAGGATAGGAAATGGAAAGTATTGAGAGATCCAGTACTTAATGCGCTCGCACCAAAGTGTTCCTGCGTTTGACAAAAGTTTCAGCATGTTTCACAAGGTCTGTCTGAGTTCTTTCACTTAAACAAAAATAGCAACCGCCTAGGCAAGGTTTCTCCAAAAATGTTCAAAGTTTACAATTCTAATTAGTTTTGCCAAGCGCAGCAGTTCTTCCTGTGACTCGAACATGATTATCGAGGCAAAAAATGTAGAAACTGTGATTGCATGAGAAGCACAAGCTGCTCGGATGTAAATGAGTCCTTTATATTTATAATTGCTCTCACCAGCATTTAAACATTGTCGAATCATGCAGTATTTTTCTCCCTGTGTAAAAATGTGCTCTGTTGCACTAAAGCTCCTCTCGTCTTGTATGTCCATAACTTGTAGGCCAAACAGTATTTGATCTGGCCAGTGATACAGCAATGAAGCAGATTCTTGAGGGCAACATTCATCGAGTGAGTATCCAGCTGATAATTGCTGTCCTAATTAACTATTTTTTCTCTTCTCTTCTGTTTTTTATTTTTATTTTTTTAAACTGACTCATCTTTCCTGTTTGTGTGCCCGGCAGGGTATGGCCCGACATGTCAAGAAGTATGAAGGACCTCTCTGGAAGGTAAAATATGGGAAATGACTTTTTTGGTAGCTCTGAAAACCCAATCCGAGAACAAAAACACACAATTAAAATGGAAATGTTATTAAAGAAAAGGAGTAAAAGCCTACATATCTCTTCCTTGCTAAAATACTCCTTACAGCATGTAATTCAGTGCTTCTCAAACTTTGCTGGCACGTCTCTCTTAAGAAAAAAAGATGTTCTCGCCTCCCACCAAACAAATTTTTATCAGTTAACAATAACAAAGCATCCAAGTTGAAAACTAGAGAAATAAAGGTCAGCGAGATACCATCAGAAAACTGTTGTTTGTTAATCTTTGTCAATATATTTGTTCAACTTCATTTCAGTCTGTATTTTTCCTCTAGTTGACCACCTCCCTTTCTGCAGTGGCTCTAAGCCCCACCAGGGGGGCCTGCCCCACAGTTTGAGAGCCAAAACTCACTCCGGTTTGCTTTTACAGTACAGATCATACTCGGGGTGTTTATATGCTTTTATTATAAAAATAAGTTTTACATGTAGTCCAGAAATCTGATTCTTGTCATTAAGTTGAAATGAGCATTTAAAAATCCAGAGTAGTTGCGGTGTGTAACTACACAGTCAGCTCGCTGCTTCATCAAATGTCATGACAGTGAACACAGACAGAGATCACACGAGCAGATACAGCAGGCTTTACGGAGATAGTGCAGACTGCGATTGTCAGCTGACAACTAAAGAATAATCTAAATGTTAATCATTTTTTAGGTTATGTCATAGTGATAGGGATGGAAATCAAGAACAGGCTGAAAAACAGTGTCCAGAGCATTTTAAATAATTTTCTTGCTTGCTTATCAGTTCCTTTTATCATTGCTGGAATGTTTCCTGGCAGTTGTGCATTGTGAAACATTGACGTCACACTCATGGCAGTGCAGTTTTGCGCACCTGACAATTATGCAAGTCCGGCAGACACAGAGATGATAAAACAGAAAACATGTAGAGCGTTTTCCACACTGAAAAACTGATTCACAGAATAGCCTCTCATTTCTTAAACAGCTAGATCCTGCGTTCATGCGAAAAAAGGTTAAATTATTGACCTGAATCACACAAAGAAAACATTTTGATTTCCAAATCAACAAAGAACTGCGTATCACATTATTAAAACCCAGAAGAAGTAATGCGGTCGAAACAAAATATTGAATGATCGTGACCATGGATCAGTTTGAGTGCCTTACAGTGAAATCAATCGTTTTCACACATGGACTGACCAACACTGAATCCTGAGCTCAATATGGAACCTTTGGGATGTGCTGGTGAAGACATTAGGCACAGGTCCGACTCTCCCATCACCAATCCAAGATCACCAGATTGTTGTGATGTTGCATGGTGACTGTGTGCCATTATCAACGCTAAAAGCGCTCCAACAAAATGCTGTTTTGTGGCTTTACAGGTGCAAATGTGTGATTGTAAGATTCCCACACACACTGCTGTTCAAACTTGTTGTTAACATTGGGAGGGCAAAGAAATCTGTTTCAGTCAGTGGATGAACTGAGGAGCCAAGGTCCAGGATAAGATAAATAAGGATAATTTACACGTGAATCATGTAATTTAGTGCAGCGGTCCCCAACCTTTTTTGCGCCACGGACCGGTTTATGTCCAACAATATTTTCACGGACAGGCCTTTAAGGTGTCGCGGATAAATACAACAAAATAAAACCAGGACCGGTACCAAAAAAAATAAGATTTATTCATAACACACGGGAAAAGACCCAGGGAAACTGAGTTAATGATACAAAAATAATGATAAAAACCCTGAAAACCATAAATTTCACACCCGAGCCTCAACTCTCGCGACCCGGTACCAAACGACTCGTCCGTGACCCGGGGATTGGGGACTGCTGATTTAGTGGTTTGCAGCAATGAAAATATCAAGCTGGAGATGAGTATAATAGGTCCACTTTGCTGAAATCCATTGAAATAAATGTGCCATCGCTTTCAGTCACTAATAAATCAGAAAAGGCTAAAAAATATTTTATTGAAAAATTAGACTGCTGATTCTTCCCTTGTGTGGCTTCCTGCAGAGCTCCAGATTTTTTGGATGGCGCTTTTACTGGGTCGTCCTTCAAGATGGTGTTATATCCTGGTACTCTAAACAGTAGGTGCATCCCTCATTTTGTTTGTGCTCCTTGAATCAGACATGTAAAAAGGTCTCAGCTACAGATAAATGCAAGTGCTGTACAGTTTTGATTAGAAAGGTGCTATAGATGGTGGAAAAATGAGTAAAGAAGAAGAGAATTATTTCATTATCTATCAACTCTTGAGATTCCAAGTTAAATGGAAAAGGCCTCAATCTGTTTTTCTTTCTTCTATGAAGGTCAGAAGCAGCTGCCAGTGAAAGAAGGCAAGGCTGTAAGTCCCTCACAAATGCTCACTGTTTGGTAAGCCAACATTTCACATTGCGTTCCCCTTTTTTTGACCCCTGTGTTGAATTTGTCTTCGTGTAGCTTCTGCTTTTCCACAAATGAAAGTTTCTGATGTTTCTCATTTCCAGATAAGAGCCAAAGATAACTGCTTTTTCACTCTCAAGTGCTTTGATGACAGTGTGCACCACTTTAAAGTATCACCTAAAAATGATCCAGAGGGAACAAGAAAAGTAAGTTTGGTTTCTCCTCGGGTTGTCATTTCAAACACTTTTTAAAAATTCCTGTTATCTCATGACCTTCTTTGACACCGTTTTTGCAATTGCTCTGAAATGGGGAAAAAAGTTAAGTTGCATCTTTACTAATTACCTGCCTTTCTTTACATTGAAAATGTTCCACATGTGTGGAATCTATTGGTGCTCACAATGAAAAGAGATTAATAAAGTTCTTCTTTTTACTGGGTTACCCCGGTGTTCTTTAAGTGCATTTAAACCAGTGGTTCCCAAACCTTTTTTTGCTAGGCCCCCCTTTGTTTTACAAGAAAATCTTGTCCGTGATTTGAACCAGGGGAAAAAATTGTGTCAGGACAGCCTGATATTATTTGTATCCCACTGTAACTTTGCTGTGTAAAGAGCTAACATCGCCAAAATTTCATTATAAGAAGTGTTTGTGAACTAAAAATCAAGAAGTGGCATACTGTTTGTCCGAGATTTGGACAGCCCAACGCGTGTTCCCGACACACGGGAAACAAATTCTGTCGGGGAGACCTACCTTGCCACCGCTGTTGTGCAGGTCAAGCCAAAGGCAAGACATGCTTCATCATATTTTCTAGTCTTTGACTTGGAAGGAAGCTGGTTTGGAAGCATATTTGGCGATGCTTCATCCTCTGCTTTGCGTTTGTGTGGGACCTGTCCATTATGCAAGCAGTGTCCAAACATTCTGTCTTTTTTTTTTTCTCATTCATACCCCGCAATGGCTCTGCGCCCCCCACTCTGGGAACGACTCATTTAAACAGAAATGTACTGACAGTTCCCTAATCATAAGTTTAGAAATCTTGAAGTAAATTGACCCCTTGAACAGCTCCTGATTCCACCCAAGGAAAGTCAGTTTTTTAGCTTTTCTTGGGCTTTATGCGAAAGTGTAAAATCTCAATCGCACCCCAAGCTCGTTAATTAACTCTTTGTTTGTTTAGTCATTATAACAACCCAGGTGTGAGAATTTGCATCATTACATTGAGTTATTCGCAGGATTATTTCTTGACTTTGAAGTTGTTATGCGAGCAGTTCAGATGCTAAGACGTTGTTCCTCAAGACGAGAAATCGTTGTATACTTTGTCTCTTGCATTGCTATAAATTATGTATCATTATAAGTAGCTCATAAGGAATGTAATTAAAAGTCCCAGCTATTATGTAAAATATACTATTAAAATTTGAAATGCAAGCGGTGTTATAAAAGAAAATTTTGGCAATTTGGGAAAACAGTCATTAGCTGGAAATGAGTAAAACTTTTTAAAAAATATTTATATATAACAAATCACAGTAAAATTTATCAGCTAGTAAACTTTAGAGGCAGATTTTATATTTTATGACCTTTAGAGAGAGAGAGCCAGGCTAGCTTGTTTTGATCTTCTCTCCTGATGCTCCTCTAAAAAGAAATAATAATAATAAACATGTTTCCTATAGTATTTCAAAAACACATAAAGGTCAAGATCAGTCAAATAACTAACCTTTTTGACTTCCGTGATAAACCTACGAAAAAAAAATGTTTGTTTTTTTTACCTTTTTTTGTCTTTTTTCAAGGCATGGCTTGATGCAGTGGAGGAGCACGCAGCTTACAGCACATACTACTGCTCCCAGGAGCAAGGGAGCGAAGAGGAGGAATACGAAGAAGTGATGTCACTTGGAGAGCTAACAAGCTCACTACAGGTGGCTGCAAACAGAAAGCGAGCCTAATTAGCATGTTGGCTTAACGACCCATAGTGTTTTCTGTGAACTAGTCCTCCCACCCTGTGCTACTTTTTGTTGATCTGCAGTCTTCTCCCATCTCTCTAAATCAACAGGTTGCAGATCTCAGCCAGAAAAATCTGGAGAAGGAGGTCGCAGCATTCCTGTCCATGCTGAAGAATGAAGAGCTGTCAGAAAGTAAAGCCTTTTATTTTACTTTTCTTTGTTGTTTAATATACAGTATGTAGACGAGGAGAAACATCACACTTACTCAGGAGGTGAAATGAAAACCTTTTGATTAAAAATTACTAGAGTCTTCAAACAGATTTAAATGCACAGTAATGTCTGAAAGACTGTTAATTAAGCCGATGCCATCTGGCACTGTCATTAGAGGTTTCTGCAGTGTGTGTGCTCTTTGTAGATGTTCTAAGAGCGTTTAACAAAAAAAAAACACACAAAAAAAACTTGGATAGCTTAAAGTTGTGACTTTTCCATTGCATTCATTACTTTATGTATTTTATCCCCTCAGAATTTCCATCAACAATACTGCAAAAAATGCAAGAAATATGTGAATTATCCAGCGAAACCACTTCCAATCTCAATGTCTGTCTCAGCCTCTTCTCCAGACAGGAAGGGGTGAGTGTGACCTCTTCCAAAGACAAATTTCTACTTTTATTTGAAAGCCTGGTGACTGTGACTATGTTTTTCAGTTGATTATCAGCATTTTAGTCACCATTAACCGAAGACGGTTATTATCTAAGTTTACTTGGATCACAGAAGGGAGGTAAATGAGATTACAGTGACATTTTAAATAACTTGATATCTGTAAGTCTTATATTGAGACTGTCGGGGCTCAGTAAGATGATATCTCTGGGATGTAAAAAGAAATTATCCTACACAAAAAAATGCTGAAAAAAAATTCACTCTAACAAAAGCAGGTCAGTGGACTGAAGTGATTATATGCTTACACTTGGGGGTTTGTTTTCTTTGTTTTTTGGTTCAATGGATTTGATTAAAATGGAAGGATTCAGGGGCTAGATTACACCCCCTCATGAAAACAGGTAGATTATACTGCTTATAGCAACCTCTGACCTTTGGCATCAATTTTGCAACAATATACAATCCTGTTTCCAAAATAGCTGGAACGATGTGTAAATTGCAAAAAGAGAATGCAATAATCATTTAAAACCTGCAATTGATTTAAAATACCGTAAGGACAATGAGAACATAACACACGTTGAATAAGAGAAGGGTTTTTTTCTTTTTTTGTTTTGTTTTTATGAAATATGCTAATTTATGAATTTCATGCCATTCTGCAAAACTCCGGGCCACTAGTTCAACACGTTGAAGTCGACCTGTGAAGCTCATTTACGTATGCATAGTTTTTCATTACTCTTGAACCACATTAATGTAGCTTTGCAAGACTCACAGTTCAAAATAATCCTTGACTACCTCTATATTAGGAGCTGATACACCCCCCCCCCCCCTTTCCTTAAAAACC
>VUQG01003506.1:12283-24446 GCA_015106755.1 Etia nguti
GGGGCTGCTACCCCCCCCCCCCCCCTGTCTGAAACAGCTGTTCTGTCTCCCTAAACACCTTTTCATTAAGCTAACTTTCTTCTCATTGGCTGTTTCTCACAAACAAAACATTTGAACAGCAGTTGGGTGGATCTCCTCTGCTCCAAATTAGGGGTTGTGCGTTGAATTGGCAATATTGGGGATATACACTTTCTTTAAATTATATAGAGCAAAAAAAAAAAACAGGAACAGAGTGTTTGGAACATATTTTTAAATATGCCTTCCTGATGATGTAAAACTTTTTTTTATAGTAGTATCGACCCTACAAAAATTGGGGGATTTCAGCCTCTGTGCTTCATAATATTTTTAAAGATTCAGAGGAAAAATTGAAAATCTCTGTACATCGGGGACAAAGCTGAAAGCAGATTCGAAACGGCTGTGATCATCAGGCTCTCAGGCAGCACATTTGAATTTTGTTGCTGCAATGGCTCAGAACAATTATGAAAAAGCACTGTCAGGTGGGACGGTTTGTTTACACATCCACAAATTAATGAATATTTGATCCTCTTTGAACAAGAACAGAACAAAATGACAACAATAAAAATCCATCCGCAAACTTTTTCAATTAAAGGGATATTTTCACGTGAAACCAGCAAAGTGGTGTTTAAATGTCGACGTGGGCTGGGATACACTGGCAAACATCTAGAGCTCTTAAAAATAGAATTACTGAAAATCGATGGGCTTTCAGAAGTCATAATCAGAGAAGTCCAGCTGCTACCCACTTTAAGCAGATGAATGTACCTGAGGTATGCCGGCACTGAGCATGTACAACTCCCAAGAAGAGGAGTACACATTAGCACTCTCCTCTTACAACATGAACTTTTTAAAATGTATACTCTTGACACTTTGGCTTTAAAGATCTCAATGAAGAAATTAATTTATCCTTTTTTATGATTGTTTGTATTCTTATGTCAGATAATTTTGGGCTTTCTGTGCATTTTCCATGGATTCATGTGATACTGTGCCTTAAAGCTGTGATCCATTTAACATTCATCACATTTATTGCGTTTAATAATGCACAATAGGAGTTTTCTAATACTCGATGACGGTGGAGTTACCTGATTGTACTGTGAGACCCTTTATTGGGGGTTTCTCTTGATATGTGGTGTATCCTGTGACACACTGGTGTTTATTAGGCGAGTAATGATATCTGATATTTGCCCGACTAATTGTATTAAGTATTTTGTTGTTAGATATTACTTTAGTCATGGGTGTTTTTGTTTCTGTTTGTTGCTTGGTATTTAGATTTTTTTTATGAGTTTCTATTTTTGTCTTTCTAGGCACTAGCCTTTCAGACTTATTGCAGAGCAAAATATATTACTTGAAAAAATGTATTATATAATTTATTTATAAACTGTTTGACCTAAGTAAGATGTGGTTCTGACTGGATATTATGGGGTGTGGTTATGTTGCCAATAACAGGTGATTTAAGACAGAGGCCGCCTTGTGTTTCATTATCTGAAGAGTGGGTGTGCTCGAAATGTCACCCTCTACTAAGATGTAATAAATAAGATCATTTGGAGTTCTGAAGAGTGTGAGCTGATAATCACTTTTATTGTGCTATACCTGAACACAGTTACAAGAAAAACTTATGTGGCTTTTTAAAATAATTTATAGAACAAAAAAATATATGTCCATGTGTACAGTATATATATGGGACTCCTAGCCTCAGATGCTAGTCTTGGCCCACTTCTTCTGTCAGTTTTGCATAATTGGCCAGTCTCTTAGCTTTCTGGAATTCTTGACCACTCTCTAAATTCAATTGGATTTAAATTTGGGGTTTGAATAAATCCTCCCATACGCCTCCAGTTCTGCTCTTTAAGTTATTCTTTGCTGTATTTGTCTGTGTGCTTAAAATTAATATCCTGTTGAAAGGTTGTCTTTGAATTAAACTTCTCTTGTGGCATGAAGATTTCATAGTTAAGTCAATGACTGCAAGCACCCGAACCCCTGTGGCAGTGGAACAACCTCAAATCATAATATTTCTATCGTCATGCTGCACAGTTGGTATCTCCCTTTGCTGTGATCAAACAACTTCATTTATGTTTTATCTATTTCGAAGGCAGTCCTTATATTGAAATATATTGCAATTGTCAGTGATTTATTTCAGATTATTTGAGCTTTTTGAGTCTTACAGGCACTGGAAAATCTTCTCTGAAGGCCTTAGAAATCTCTTTAGATCTTGACAGCACAGACTGCGATATCAAAGAAAACACAAAATCTTTAAATGAGGAAAGTTCCTTCTGTTGCTTCCTAATGTGGTTGATAAAAGTTGAAGGTGTGTTTTATTTATTTATTGTTAAATTATTAAAGGACGTGAAAATGTTTTTCAAATTCTTGATTCCAGGAGGACACGCCAATCCCTTGGTTGTTGCTTTGTTGAAGCTGGGCATTAAATCTTATCGATTCTACCCATCTGTAACTTGATAGACAGTGTTGATTTAACAGGATAACCCAATTATTTGTCAAAAAATTGCTGTTTCTCCTAAAGACACTGATTTAAGTGGAGAAAAGTGTACCAGCAACTAGTCAGAAACAGTGGCATCTTAAAATATTTTATATGCAGGCTCTAGAGCAGCTTCTTTTATTCCGCCACCCAGATGAGGTTTTTGCTAATGAGAAGTCCTTGCTTATTTAATCAAAGCAATGCCAAACCACATACTGTTCCAGCATAGCTTCAAAAGCTTCACAAGCCTAAACAAGCCTGCCTGCAACCCTGGCCTGTCACCTACCTAAAGAAATATTGGAAAATTATCAGAATAAGACAGAAGAGACCACAAAGTATTGATCACATGAACTCCTGTAACAAGCAAGAATGGGAGAACATTTAGCTTTGAAAACTACAGCAGTTGTTCTCCTTAGTTTTGTAAAACAAGAGGTGATATGACAACTCAAACATCTTATGCTAGGGGTTTTATTTTGTAGTATTGCAAAGTAAATGTTTTTTATTTCCTCTGTTCCAACTCTCAGTTCCAGCATCAGATGTTTTTTTGCACTATATCCATTTAAATACATTGTTTATATATTTGAAAGTAATTGAATTCATAATCTGCTCTTTAGTGCACGAGGCTTCTTGAGCTGATGTGGATATTTTTTTTGAGTTGTGTAAAGTTATGAATGAATTGCAGACTTCAAGCACAGAGTAATTCAGTTGAAACTAAACTGAAGGCATCAGGTTGTAAAATTGGATTAGGAGCACAAAGGCGAGCAGTGTGTTCAGCCAAGTTATTACACTGGCGTAAAGCCCGGTTGTACTCGGGGTCAGCCATAAACCACGGCAGTAGACTGATAATTCCTCAGTAAGGGGGTATACTGCCACAGAATATTTTAGTTCAGTGAAATTGATATTGTCAATCAAATGTAAAATTGTGTGTGGTTAAAAAACAGGACTAGAATGTCTCATTTTCTATGCACCATTAAACTAGAAGAAATGATTTTAAACATATTTGGTCTTGAACCAAATGTTTGAGGGGA
Source organism: Etia nguti (assembly GCA_015106755.1). NCBI lineage: Eukaryota > Metazoa > Chordata > Actinopteri > Cichliformes > Cichlidae > Etia > Etia nguti. The sequence goes on from VUQG01003506.1 coordinate 15,797, forward strand.
CTGATTATAAGAAGGACAAAAGTCAAAGGAGTCACCAAAGTCAGTAGAAGTCATCATGAATGGATTGTAATGACACTACTGTAATATTCTGGGTAAAAGAAATGCATTGCCAGCCTCATATTGCCATCCCTAAATCCATGCTGTGTGCATGGCTCAAACTTCAGCAGCCACTTAACACAATATAAACAGTGCGGCACAGTCATTTGCAGTACATATCTTTAATACAAGTACTAATAATTGTCAGTGTTTATTTAACAGTGGAACTCTGCAATCTGTGTGGGTATGTGTGCAAGTTCTTCAGTGGAAGCAAGATGGTTTTGGCTGTGATTTTATAACTGGCAGCACTGCATATGTGAGAAATATGAACAATGTAAACACAGATATATGTGGAAACATCAGAGACAGGACTGGTGTGTTTATAGATAATTCAGATTTAATCTGGTTTTTGATGCAGAAAAAGTTAACCCATTATTCATTGATGATGCATATAATTTACAACATATCACAAAGTGCATTTCTGATTACTATTATAATGTGAAAGTGCCATCTTATTTTTTTTGTGCAGTAAAGCACTGAATGTGTAAGAGTGAGAGTGTTAAGTTGCATCTTGCGTTATTGCCTGTTGCGGTTTTAATTTGCAGCACTTTCTGAATCAGATTTGTGTTTGAATCTTCCACCAGAATAAGAATTAGTCCCTCTTTTGATTGTGAAAAATGATGTCTGGTAGTGCTGCTGCTTTTGATGCACTGCTGTGATAAATGTACACTTGAGATGCTGGCTATGTAAATCAAGGCATGTTTACCTTCACATCAGTGCATAGATTCAATCCTTTTATGCATGACATTCTGACTACTGCTCATTTTCTGCAGCACATGAAAAAAACAGACAAAACCAAACCCTGAATATAATCATTAGATGATGGAGAGAAAAAAAACCCTCTTCAGTCACAATGTATATGTGCTTTTTTTCCCTTTTTATATAGACCCCCTCTCTTCACAAATGCTCAGTAACAAAACTTCAATAATTTCTGTGGGGATCTTTAAGAAGAAGACAGCAGCTGATGAACAGCTGATGAAGCTGAGGCTGCCAGGAACAGTTTGAATGTTCTGAGTTTAACAGCCAGTCCAGTGCTTTCAGTCTTTACATGTGGGCCGGGCCTCGATCGCTCAGCTGCGCAGCCTTTTGAACTGCAATCTGCAGAGGCAGAGCACATGATAAAAGACTCACAGAATCTCAGAACTCACCATGAATAGGCGTAGTCTCAATAGGAATAATTCAAACTATACAGTATAGCTCCGTCTGTAAATGATGGTTCGCGGGCTGAATGAAGAAGTGGGGGCTGTGCTTACTCCCCCTGCAAAGTGAATATACTGATTCACTTCCAGGCCCTGCAGCCCTGCTTTGTATTTAAACACCACCTGTGGAGGGGTCAGCAGCAGGAATTTCCTCTCTAAGTTCAGAATTGTACAGAGATGTCAAGTGATCTGCACTCTGTCATCATACAGCACTTCCACCCCACTTCATTTAGCTTTTTCTTGTCTAGTGGACGATCATTTATAATCAGTTCTCACTCTTCTGTTACTTTGACAATCCAAAGTAAACCACTGCCTTGTGAGTGGACTTTAAGTTTGCGTTTGCACAATGTCAGCCTGTCCGTGGAAACGGTGAAGTAAAGGTGAGCACACCTTCATATTATCAGCACTAATGTTTTGTGTAAAAGGAAGGTTTAGCTAATGGTTTATATCGCAGTCCATCATCCGTCATTTGATTCCCTCTCTTCTACGGGACTCGTGTTCTCCGGCAGGCTATTTGAGACTGCAGCATTAAGGCTGCTGGCCTCTATTACAGATAAACATGGCTCAACCCTCTCAGCTCCATCGCTGTCTCTCTCGCCATGGGTCTGATAATGAGAGGACAGAACAGAGGGGGGATCAGTCAGTCAACATGCTGTTTACTTGCAGACCTGCTGCCATCAAAGCCTGTCTCATAGTCATGCACATTTGTCCTCTGTTTTTAATGAGACTTTGAATAAAATTTTGGTAGCCTGGAGAACACTTGCCCATTTTCTGCTCATGGTTATCGAGTGCAGAGGATAGAATTCATGATGGTTTCTGTTTCTGAGAGTGATTAGCGTGTTTCCTTTTGTCTTTGTGTGTGTGTGTGTGTGTGTGTGTTTGTGTGTGGTGATCTCAGGTGCGCAGTCTGAAATTGGAGCAGGAGGTGGAGAAGAATAAGATCCTCTCTGAGGCACTGCAGACTCTCGCCACGGAGCACCACGAACTTGAGCAATCCGTCGTCAAGGGATCTTCACCACGGAGTGCCCTCAGCGAGGATGAGTTCCACGACGCCGTTTCTGGTGAGTTGACAGGTTATTAAACACGCAGGAGACTTTGTGGCAAGCTCCTACTCACACTCAATGCTCTTTCATCCACCTATAGGGCACTGGAGTACTTTTTCCTGTCAATGAATGCTTTCGGTATGTTTGCCGCTCCTCGAGCCCCAAGTGGTTCTGTTGAAAATGAATATGCTGTGAAAAAGTCCTGCATGTTCTACAAACATAAAAATACATCTGAGTAATGCTTGCTAAGATAAAAAAAAATCTACAAAACAGAAAATGTCGGATTTGCTGGTGTTTTCGCTTGTTTTTAATTTGTTTAAACTTTTTTTTTTTTAAATTTCATTTGTTTGATTTTCCTGATGAGTTATCTAACCAGCTTTCATAGATAAAAGGGAGTCATGGCCGAAGAAAATGAAATAATAACAGAGCTGCATGGGACATTTGCATTGATTGTTGTGGAGCATGACTGAATGTTTTTTTTTGTGAATAATGGTTTAGGGGTTTTTTGTCTTTATTTATGTAGCACAATCAAATTGTTAGCATAAAATTAGTTAAAAAAAGAAAGCATCCAAAAAAGAAAAAAATGAATAATTGTGTGTTTTGTATACTAATAACACAAAAGTGACAGAATTACACTTTGTTTTTTTGTTACTCCCTTAACAGTGGTTGTTGAGTAATCAGTGTATAATTTGTTCTTTTCAACTGAGAATAAAAAATCAGAAAATGATGAATGCAGCACAGAGAAAAATCAAATAATGCAGTGTTTTTCTTTTTCCTTTTTTTTTTTTTTTGAATGCAAAACTTGGAAACGAATATCCGAGTCACAGATCTGATTTGATTTTATATATTTCATCAGGAAGTAACTAACTTCTTTGTGTCGCACACTTGATCAGGCAGCCACGAATAAACAAGTAAAGCCGCTGCCTAAATAAATATCTAATCAGTCATTCACATAGCAGCAATTCAGTGCATTTAGGTGTGTAGACATGGTCGAGATGACCTGCTGAAGTTCCAACCGAGCATGAGAACGGGGAAGAAAGATGATTTAAGTGACTTTGAATGTGCTGGTCTGAGTATTTCAGAAAACGGCTGATATACTGGGATTTTACTACACAACCATATCTAGGATTTAGAAAGAGTGGTCCAAAAAAGAGAAAATGTGGTAGTGGTAGTTCTCAGGGTGGAAATTCCTTGTTGATACCAGATTTCAGAGGAGACTCCTTAAAGCTGATTGGAAGGTGACAGTAACTCAAATAATGACTTGTTACAACCAAGATATGCAGGAGAACGGCCCTAAATGCATAATACCGTGAACCTTGTAGAAGATGGGTTATAGCAGTTCGGGCTGGTGGTTGTGTTGTAATGGCATTTTCTTGGCACACCTTGGGCTCCTTAGCACCATTTGAACATTGCTTAAACACTACAGCTTATTCCGAGTATTGTTACTGACCATATCCACCCTTTCTGACCGGCATACCCATCTTCTGGTGGCTGCTTCTATCAGGCTGACGCAACATGTCAGAAACCATTCACATGGTCTCTTGAACATGACAATGATGTTACCGAACCCAAATGGCCTTCACAGTCACTAGATCTCAATCCAATAGAGCACTTTGGGGATGTGATGAATGGGGAGATGCATATCATAGATGTACAGCCGACAAATCTGCAGCACCCATGTGATGATGTCATGTCAGCTGTCAGTGCTTCAGATCATTCACAGCAAATTTAAGCTGCTAATGATGCGTTTTGCAATTCTAATTTTCCAAAATGCATCTAAATTATAAAATAGAGTGCTTGTTAATGCTCAATCTAACTCACTGAAATATTACTTTTAATTATCTGTTCTCTTGTAAGTTGATAGCTTTCCTTTTCGAAAGCTGTGAAAGTCCCTTTTTTTATATAATTTCCCACATTTTTATTTATTTCACTTGATGCTCAAGTTTTCATTACTTCAATTACTGAGTCAAGTGTAACACAAGGGAGCGAATGACTTCTCACTCACACAAAGCTGTTTAGCGAAATTAGATATGGTCCTTGACCAGCTTTTTAAATTTCTATTTCATGCATTCAACCGAAAGTAATTTAATATTTTTTTGTGTTGTGTATCTGTTGCAAAAATGAATAGTTCCAACTCGTAGTACATCCTTTTTTTTTTCTTTTTTTTTTTTAACAAATTTTGGATGCTGACCTTATAAATTTAGTTTCAGAAAGCAGTATAAATTTGACAATAATACATCAATATCAATATATGCCTTAAATGCAACATGTGATTTTGAAAATTAAATTTTTTTGTGGTATTTTGTGATCAAACTCACGGCAACACTGTTCTCAAATGTACAGGCACGCTCATAAGGCCCATAAATGTTTTTTTGAATGGGGGGTGACTAAGTGTTTTACATCGATCGGTGAACTTACAGTAATGGGAACGAAACTATACTGTCATTTTAACATCAGATAAACAAAAGCTATTTCTTAATTTTGAGACAATACACAATTTTCTGTGCCTTCTAATTGACAAACTATTTAATAGCAATATTTTTTCTAGGTACTCAGAGGATATTCAGTTGAACTGTAAACCTGCACTGACTCATCTACATGTATTTGTCTCCACCAGACTCAGATTCTGAGCTCTCCCTGAGCGGCTTTGAGACGGTAGCCAGCCACTCCTGTGAGGAAGACGACGACGAGGACGAAGGCTCTGTCATGTTAAGCAGCACTTGCAGCAGCCCCGCCAGCACGCTGGAGCAGGATCACCATGGTGACAAGGCTGAGACTCAACCCAATGGGATAACAAAGCATAGGTCAGCACTGCAATACGCCATCACAGTTTCTTAAATGGACTGTTGACCTCTGGTTCTTTTAATCTCACATCCAAAGATGACCAAGCTCATCAAAGTCACTGCCCTTTCATACAACATAGCAGCCTGATATTGTTGAATTTTGGGGGGGGGCTTTAATTCAAATTTGTTATTAGTGTCAGCTATGTGTAACAGCATATATGTTAGGTTAAAAAAAAGAAATATAAAAAATTTATGGAGGCCTACACAGTGGGTTATATTCTCATAAAAAAATATTGATTCTAAGGTTCTGATTGTACGATAGATTACACATGCACTTAATGCCTAATTTGACCATTTAGTGGAAGAACTGGCTGCAAATTGATAGAGCTATCAGAGACTCTATTATCTAGCACATGAAAGTATTTTATTAATCTGTCCTTCCACTTTCTTAAACACTTATCCAGTTCAGGGTCACAGGAATATTTAGTCAACTGTATAATTTAAAGACTAAAGAGCTGATGCTAATCTAATAAAACACACCCGAGTGAAGCCACTAAATTGGGGAATTGGGGAATATTTTCTTATTATTTTTAAGCAACACTAATTTTTAAGTTAAGAGAACCTGATCAAGGTTGTAACTATAGACGTATCTAATTCTCCTTGAGCTCTTGAAGGTTAATCACAAATTGATTAAACAGCTGGATTAAAAAATCTGTGTTTTGACCAAGAAATTCAAGTCCCTAAAGTAAGGATAAAGTAGTAGGACTGGTATTTTTCTTACTTGAAGATCCTCATACTATGAATTATGAGTCTATTTAATATAATCTCAAACAGATTATTTCTTCCCAGTAAGCTTTAAGCTAGTTTTGAGACATGTTTGAAACAATTTGAGGAAGTTGAAATTCAACATCATGAGCATTCTGGAATGTCCACTCTGGGATGTTCCATTCCAGAATAAAACCTTTTCCAGTGCCCATTCTTATGAAATGGAACTTTGTGGAATGCCTGCATGGTTATATTCTAAGACCAACAATGTTTTGCATATATGTTGCGCATTGTCAGATATAAGTTTCAGTTGTATGCTGATGATGATAACATTTATGTGTCATCAGAGACTACACAGTAGGCTGAAGAGTTTTTCAGTGATCTGTTTTTAGTTTGCAAAATATTAAATACAAGTTGAAGTAAAATATTTACTTGTATCTTATTGAAAATCAGTCAGTAGTGATGAGAAGGGACTACCGTAAATAAGGGAATAGATAAGTGAATACATAAAGTAAGTTAGTTCATATAGCTTGGGGTTGTCTAGGATTGCGAATTAGAATCTGAGTCAGACATTGGGAAATTGCATATTTTTCATATTGTATGTTTGGGTGGAGGTAGCCAAAATAAGTACAATGTCTTTTTTTAGACTTTGAAAAATAGAGGACCACAAACCAAAATAAACCATTATGCAATTCAGAAGATGTATAATGTATTCAGCTCTGAGAATTTGATACATTTCTTGTTCATAAAATATATTTTTAAATGTGTGAAGGGCCTTATCCACATAAAATAAAACTTTAAAAATGTGCCACTACAATTAAAATCAGTTTTATTTTATTTATTAGTACCAATTCATAACAACATTCACCTCAAAAGAGTTTACATTAATGTAAAGACCCTCCAATATTAGAAAGAAACCCTAACATTCACATGACCCACAATAAGCCTGTACTTGGCGAAAGGGGGAAGGAAAATCTCCCTTTTAACAGGAAAAAATCTCCAGCAGAAAGAGGGAGGGGCAGCCACCTGAGACCAATTAGAGGTGAGGGAAGAGAAACAACACTATGGGAGAGTTCAGGGTCACCTGATCCAGCCGTATCTTTATGCTTTATTAACAAAGAAAGCTTTAAGCCTAATCTTTAAAGTAGAGAGGGTGTCTGTCTCCCAGATGTTGGGAAGATAGTTTAGATTTTGCTGATTTACACTATCTCTGCCATCACATATAAAGACGTTTACTGATTTTAAAGTTTTATATTTGTACAACACTATGGCTCATACTAAAGCAAATATGTCATCACTGAAATCAGTTTTTAATGCATGCAATATGTCTTAGGGTTTTTTTGTTTTGTTTTGTTTTCAGTCTTTATGTCCAGTCTTTATCTTTTTTGTTATAATTACTGTTTGCGTTGTTGTTTGTCTGTCTCAGTTTATAGATGGTCTTTATGTTTATGATAGAGTGCTGCACCTTTAAAAGCCTAAGGTATAACAGTCAGTTGCATTTTTATTTAAATGTAACAGTGTTTACATGTATCATTCCTGTCAAATGAATTAAATTTCTTTTATTTAAACATCGTAAATTTATTTTAAAAATTTAAATTCAAATATTTGCAAGAAAGCGGTGAAAGTATTTTAGTCATGGAACCTCATTGCTTCACTTTACAAGGATGGATCAACCTCATCGTACCACCGATGTCACCACTTGAAGTTGGATTTGAAGATTATTTAGTTGATGTAACAGATATAATGGTTCAGAAGAAAGCAACGAAAATTTGGCCAAGATGATATTTTTTGTTCTTTAGGAACTGCAAAGCAAGTAGTAAAGAAGTAAAGATATTCTTGGTATTATTATTGATATGGTTGCACTGCCTCCCATTTGAGTTTATGCGACATTGTTAATGGTGTAAGGGGTGCGATCAAGTTAGTCCAACATTGTTAAGTAAAACAATGTAGTTTTCTGACAAAAAGCAAAAATGAGTACATTTAAAAAGTGTCTTCACAAAAGTATAAAAGTTTTTCTCTGATAAATTTGAGGGTTTTTTTTCTTAAATTTATCCCTCTCATTTAAGCTTTACTACTACCACTATAATCTAATTCTTTTTTTTCCCTAAGCCTATTTTCATCAAATCTGTATTTTTGTTAGACCTGTGCAGTATTAGATATTTAATAACCCAATCAAACAGTTCTTTTTTTATTTTTCGGTGATCTTTTTAACTTCCTCAGGTGTTTCCACTTCACAGTGTAAATAATTTAGAGTCATGGGCAGCCTGGTAAAGGCACAAGAAAGAGTTGTAGTATAGAAAGGACTCCGCTCTCTGTTGGAGCTGTTAAATATTGATAAGGTCACAGTGTAATGCAATAATCAGTTTGCAGTATGATCCCTTGTTGGCTGATCCCTTGGGCAGCTGGGGAGTGTGGTTCACGTTATTTGGGTGATTTTTAAATGTCATCATTATGGTAACCCCTCGATTTTTACATTTTATTTTTGTACTTTAAACTAAACTCCAGCCTGCACACCTTTTCAGACAGTTTGAGACAGACAAGACATAAGTGCTGCCGATGGATGATTCTTGCTAACCACCTTTGCTGCCGGTATTGTCTGTCTGTCTGGGCTTTGTTCCAGTGTGTCACATAATACATTAGGCTATTGTTGACTATATTCACTTGATGTGATGCCTGCAGCAGGTATTGTATGTCTGGCACATTTACTCCAGTGGAATATTTTTAGTGCACTAGAACAAAATTAATGCATCACATACACTTTTTA
>VUQG01003509.1:0-12986 GCA_015106755.1 Etia nguti
TTCTAATTAGAATATAGAAAATTATGGGCTCAATGGAAAAAGAATGACCAGTACTAATATGTAAGTGAGAAAAGGAGTAGTGTTACATGTTGAAAAACACGCTCAGCTAGAGTTATTGTTGGATTCACATTCTCCTTTTGAAGACAGCAACATCAGTGCTTCGCTATAGAAACAGCTGTCCACCTGTGTGTTCCTTTAAAGCTTCTGGGGGATTCTTATCGAGAAAGCATCTGTCAGAGCCTCTGATTACAGAGCTGCCCAGCTGAGCGCTCGCACTGTCAGACCGCTGATAACTTAACCGTCCTCTGTCCCATTTCTCGGCCGCTGCTTTCCCCCCTGGACGTGCTTCAAACACCGCAGAGCTGCCAGGCCAGCGCCCTGTGAGGTCTCTGTTCTACTGAATGCATCTCAGTGTGAAATCTTGTTTTAAAACTCACACGGGCCATAGAAAATACACTCTGTGTCGCATCTGAGTCACGATTTGGATCTCAGAGTGGGATGAAACAATTTTAAAGAATCATTGTGCTGAAGGAAAGCTTGGATCCCTTTCAGAATAAATGTAGACAACGTCTGCTGCACACCTTAGTCTTACTGGTAATACTAACATTTCCAGTGACACCTGCAGCAAACTAAACACAGATGTGAAGGATACCTCAGACTTTGAGAGTTCTGGTAAAATGAAATCATTTGCACGTGCATGTGAAAGGATCCACACAGTTATCCCCCTTCATATTACCTTAAAACCCATTACCTTAACCATGCTTTACAACTAAAAGTACAAATGAGAAAAGAAAAAAAACCCTTAACTCAATACACGAGTCAAAACTAATCATATTCATGAAATAATTTAACCACATTATCCTCTAAAAAGAAAACATTTTAATCCTCATTAAATTGCAAATTAATGCCCACATTTGAAAAGCCTGGATTGTTTTCTTTCTTCTATGAACAGATGTTTTACGCTCTGTCTTTTTCTCAGAAATAAAAACCAGATACATTCAGAATGCAACGTCGTCAGACCCACAGCCTTAACCAACAGATGAACATTAACACACTAACTCGCTGCTCTTTTCTACAACCTAGCAGCTTCCTTTCCATCTCTGCTGCTTATCCTTATTTCAAATAAATTGAAAAGAACTGGTGCATACCTTTCACTGTTCTTCACAAACCCTTTCCAGACTGTGACATTTGTGTCCACTTTGATTTTACTGCAGAACTCTTTGATTTCAAAATGATAATGAAATGGTAAACAAATTCCTAGCATGACCTTTCATTCAGTTTTGTTTCTCATTATCAGATTTTTCCTCATCCTCTGCCAGAGTCCACTTAACTATGTCATCCTCCGACCACTCAAGATCAGAAATAATACAAAGTGTCTATAAATCTGAGCTTCCCTAATTAAAGCCTTGCCCCAAGACATGTTCCTCGCATGGCCACCAGGCACGGGATACGTCCTCTGAAATGACACAAATTGGCCCATGAGCACAACAAATTACATTATGATTACTGCACTGGCCCAAATGCTGTTCATCTTGATAGAGTTAACCCAAAGTGGCTAAGCCTGTCTCCCAACTGCCGAGCTAAAAAGGGGAGAAAGAATTACAGTTTTTGGCCAGGACTTACTGTAAAGACCTGTGTTGTAAATTTCCAGCTCATCCAGAGAATCACAGGGCAGACACACACAAAGCACACATCCATCAATGCATACACACACACACAAATACATATACACAGAAAGAGCCATGTAATTCAGGGTTTTTAGTTTGTCCGGTTTTGTTTTTGTTTTTTTGACAGTACTTATTATGTTTATTTATATTTCAGTGCTTACAGCAGGAGCATGGAGGGTTTGTAATTACTGTATCTGAATTCTTGTATCAAATTCAGTTGAAATAACATGAGGTTTGCCATGGCCTTGGCTTTTTTGAGGGGAGAAGATTTCCTGTAACAAAACAAAAACTATTAAACAAGCGATCAAAAGTCAGTGAGCCTGAAAAATTAGCATTAGGAATCCATCCAGTGGTTACCTCTACCACAGTAGAAAAGGCCCACATGTCTGACCTGCTACCAACTGTGGCTATGAGTTACAGGGCAGGAGGTTAAATGCCCAATTCAAGACTTTTCAACACATGTCAGTGTTCATAGGGAACAAGGTGGTAGAGAATAAACAGAGGACATGCTGCTCTTGAGTCAAAATCCTCAAAAATAAGAATATGAAAATGTAATTTGGAAATTTTCATAAAGTTTAAAGGTAGAAATGTCCCAGCAAACATGTGTGTGGAAGGATGACTGACAGCTGCTCTCCAAAGAAAGAATTTGTTTCTACTGTGACTTAATTACGAGGTTGAAGACTCAAAAATATATCTGAAAACATAATCCAGATGCATGCAGAACACACACACTCACTTAAGTATATCTATTTCCTTGGATGCATTTGCACGCATGTCCGCGCAAACACTTGCAATTATATCCAATTTCCCAGCATAAATTTCTCATCTGGATGCACATACACGCAAAAACAAACAAACAAACACATACACTTGACCATTTTGTGGCATGAAAACACAGCCCCTACACACGCGCTGCCATTTCCTTCACACGAATGCATAATTCAGCTGCACACACACACCTAAACACAGAGTTGATTCTCACAACTGTAAATGCAACATTTCTTACAAGGTCACTCTCTTTCTGCCCCCTTCACTACTTAGTCTAAGTGCTCAATTAAGCATAGCTTGTTGTGCTGATTTTCTTCCCAGTTTTATTATTGTTGCCATGTGCTACTCTATGTATGCCTTCACTTTTCACTTTTGAATTTTGGCGTGATCTCAGTGGGTCCTACACATCTGTCCTCCACGTAGTTTAGCATTCTATTTTATGCTCCCCAAACATACAGTGCAAAATGATGACGTGTACAGCTGGCACGCTGACTAGTACAGTGTCGTGTGGCGAAAGGTGTAGAGGCTCTTTGTGATCATCCTGTTTGCAGTATGAAATCATTGCAATGATGCAATGAAACACCATTTGTGCCACAATCTAAAAATCAGCTGCCTGTAGTGCACCGTACTGTTTTTAATAAAAGGTACCTCTAAATAGAAGGCAATGATCCAGAGAAAGCCTCCCATGTTGAGCAATCATAATTTTCTTCCTGAATCCATGCTTACTATAACAGTATAATTATTATTATTATTCTAAGAACTTGCATGTATGATAAATGTCCTGTGAGTGCAGGCTCTCAGGCCGGGCTTGCTAAGATGTATGCACGGTACCACAACTTAATAGCGCAATGATGCTTAATAAACAGAAGCATCATCGCACAGATCAGACTGACTATAACTGGTTGCAATCAAGTTGTTGCAATAGCTGAATCCAAAATCACTGTCTTAACAATTCCAGTAAGTAATTACTGGGAGAACCGGGACAGCTGAATTATGCAGTCTTGAATGCTCACGCTGACAATGTTAGGAGAATGTTGTGGGGTCTTTGCACTTGACCTTCCACGCATGCACAAAATAGGAGATCCGCTTCAGTCGCGTTCGCACTACTTCAAACTTCAAACACTCTCTGGTTTAGATAAGGACGCTTCCTGAATAGAGCATTTAGGATTTAATATACACACATGCACAGGCTTTGAATTTACAACCAGTGTCACACATTTGTTTTCTCATGAACATCAGAGTTGCAGTGCACACACACATATATATATATATATTATAAAACACACATAATACATTTATTTTTAAAAGACCGTATATATCTATAGTTTGCCTGTTGTTTACTGTCACCCACACACCAATAAAGCATGTGGTGGACAATCATAATGTTTATAGATGTTTGCTTTGCGGGAAAAATAACTATAGGCTCAATTATCATCAATTAAAATCAAAGATTTACTGCGCATTAAAAAGCCTGAAATGACATTAAGTGTTAGAATGGCTGCAAAAGATTGGCTATAATAGAACACTGTATGCATTTATGCGGCCGTTTCATAAATTAGGCAGTTTTGTATCACCCATGTATCCCGCTGGACTTTCCCTGACTAACAATGCTGATTCAGAAGTCACTGTGGTGCGCGCGTCCTCTCCTGGCTCGCTCCCAAAGTTAAACCGTGCGCGTAACCGTGCGAGCTTCAGCAAGTACTATCCGGTAATTGCGCCTCGCGTCTTGGCTGGACTCATTTCACACACAGCCTTCCTCTGGGTACTCTCTCCCCAACGCTTGGCCTCCTCCGACCCCCAGAAACTCCACCAGTGAAACATTTTCATAAATCATGTCGTTAAGATAACGTCGGGAGCGCGTCTGGAGCTCATACATCACATCACATCATAACACACTAAATAGGGACTTTTAAAAAAAATAGTCTTACCTGCCAGCTGACGGATTAACGTCTTAAACGCATCAGTAAAATACAGGAATATGTTACACCTTAACCTAACTCTACTATGCTTTTTAAAAGATAATTTAAAAAGAAAAAAAGGTGATTGTTTAAATCCATTTGAATTTCGTAAGCTTTAAATTTTACACTGAGAGACTACAGGCCTGTTCACTTTAAGGACTCAGTGTCCTAAGGTTGGACAGAGACAGATCTCAATCGGAGTCGGGAAATTTCAGTGAATATTGATGGCTCTTGTCAAAATAACGATGATTCACATGCAGCCTAAAGCCTTGTACGACATTTAACTCGAAGACACGGCTAAAGTGAAACAGTGAAGCTTGTGCTGCTGGAATTAAGAGTTAAACTCTACTTTAATGCCTTAATCAAGGAGGCTATTTCCATGGCCATGATATGGCTATATGGCGCGTCTACTGTAGCGATTATGCACTTTAAAATGAAGAAAATGGATGTTTAGATTGTTTTCAATGTAGGGTAACTAAAATATTTCAGACACCGCCGTGTACTGCTGTGAAAACGCAGTTGCAACGCTTGCAGCGGGGAGTCAGGGCACACGACCGCCTGCACCCTGTCTCTTAAGGCAGAAGCAAGAAGCTGAGGTTCCTCACGTCTGTCTCGACAAATCACCACAATGATGTCTGCTTTGTGAGCGTAAATAGTGGACAATATGCTTTTGGGAGATGTTACAACTGTTTTGGACTATAGGATAATTTTGTTTCTTAAGATATACCTTACTGAAATTTTTTTAAAGTTTCATTTAAGATCTGAGGGCTAATTCGGGCCTAATCATACCGATCTAAAATATATCAACCGACGCCAAATTGTGCAAAAGCATTCATTATTTGATCATCAAAATTTCAGCGCCAGTTAACCTTTTGGCTTCTAACTATTTTGGGATGCGAGGCATTTGTAGTGCATTAATTAGACTACCATTAAACTTAATGCCTGTTCGCATTCAGCTAATTTCTTATGGCATTGTGATCATTCACATCTACCGGGGAAGGTAATTAGTTGACGGAGATAATAAATCTTCGGTGTTTGTTTTAGGATTGATTGGTGTGTTGTACTTCTTCCATATTAAATGAGGGGTTACTTTAATTACATGCTGCACACCCTGAAGCGTGCAATTTATTCCTAAAGAAACATCGTGGAGAAATTCACTCAGATTCATGTGTGAGATCACTTCGATCGAGAAATCAGTTCACCTATCAGACAGAAAGATTCCAACAGGCACTGCTGTTAAATCCCTCTTCTTCTTCTTCTTTTTTTTAAAGAGAAGAAAACACACGTGTCCGGTTAAGTAGTCATCCTTCAGCACTATCATGGCTCATTTTAGCCAAGCCATCCACGACCCCACGGGTGGACATGTGTCTGTCAAAGACGGAGAAAAAAAAAGTATAAGGGTGCTTTTTAATGTAAGCCAAAACACACATTAAATATGAGGGATGTGAGCCTCCGCATGCCCTAGGCTGAGACAAAAAAGAAGAAAAAAATGATGAGAGGCAGAGAGAGCTGATTTAGAGGAATAGGCCAAGAAGCACCCCATCCAGAATCAACATTACTTCAAACATGAGGTCATCTAAACATCTGTCTACAACATGTCCGCCGGGAGTTCAATCAAAGCCCTGCTGAAACATGTAGGCTACAATTGTTTCTGGAAATAAATATTAGACCTAATTCGGCTGTGATTGGTGCAGCCGCTCGGGAATCGCGGAGAAAAAACACTCTTCCTTAACTGCGTGTCTCTGTCAGTGGATAACCCCCACCACTGCGAGGACACACACACACACACACACACACGTATGCACACACACTTTGGTTTGACTTTATTTATTTGATTCCTCCTCTCCTCTTTTCTTCCTCTTCTACATTTAGGTTAAGTGGCTTTATTTGTTCTTTCCCGACTGATTCAGGTCCGCTGTTTAAAACCAATTATATCAAAGGAGCTGCGGTGCGGTCTGAGCGAGGCACTGACAGTCTGGAGGGAGAGCTGCAGTAATCACACGCGGGGCGTCTGTCTCATGTCGTCACAGTCCATTTGCTGGAGACGGATCGATTTACTCATGGAGTTTTAAAAAAGCATCTACCGAGGAAATAACAAAGGACTTTGAGAAAACATTACAGCAAAGAGCATGTAACTGGATAGATTTTCTATTTTTATATTTGGTCCATTCCGTACTTAATCATAATGACTGCATTATTTTAATATTTATGCCCTTTCAGTGTTTTCCGTTTTTTTCTTTTCTTTTTTTAGCTCAAAGGAAATTATTATACTATATGCCTTGTTCCCCCTCCAAATACGAAAACGTGTTTTTAAGCTGCCATTAAGATGCAGCATAAATTGCTACTATCTCCTTGCATCCAAAGGTAGTGACTGAAGATTGGCCTCTAAAAAGTTGCAACTTCCCTTTACCAAGAAAATAAACATAACATGCAACTACTACCCCCTTGTGGACAAAGTTTGAATGGCCATTAAAAGAAAATGAATATATATATATATATATATATATATATAAACGAACTGATAAACGACATTGGTCATTTTACCTATTTAGGTACTATCAAGGCAATAGTAGTAAATAAAAAATAAAAAATAAAACTAGCTGTAAAATACTGCTCTTTATTTTTTAGTATATTTTAGTCAAGTATGTCACAAAAACAAGAGTGAGGCAGTTTTTGGTGGATGTGTTTAGTGTTGAGTTTGTATAAATAAATAAGCAAATAAACCAGTATTACATTAAATAAATGAATGACTACATTTAAATCTGAAACCAATAAAACAAACAAAAAAACCAATACATTTTAAATCAATGTAAACTAAGTAAAACAAGCTATCCCACTGTGGAAACTTACAGAAGCTAAACTGAATTATTTTATAATTCTAACCATAATAATTCTGTTGGGCTAATGTGCAGAATGTAGACCTATTGCAAATACACTGGTAACAGCAACGAACAATTTCCTCAAGTTTATAAGATTCATTTGTAAATATCGTCTACTTTCTTATTTTGTTGTGTCAACAATGCAGATGTTTCACTTAGCCTCACACAATACAGAGTACATGCTACTCCTCAAAAGTTTGGGCCTAAAACTATTCCTTATTGCTTAATTTAATACATTTTAAGGCCCAAAATACTACCCAGAACTAAGGTTGAAACTTCGTGAGGAAGGACATTTTTTTATCCAACATTATGTGAAATGTGAAGCCATATCCTGTAGGGAAGTTTTGACCTTTAAAGTTGCAAATCATAGACTCAAGAAAAGTGACATCTTAAAACTGAGAGACTGAAATTAGTTAATGTTTCTGTTTGGTTTAAAAACTAAATAATTTTCTAAAAAGTGTATTTCACATAAACTCAATATTCACCAAACAACACATTGAAACAGACACACAGACTGCCACAAACTGTCAGCTTATCACAGGAAAGAAGTTCACAACCTGTCTTTACTAAGAAGTGGAGCTCAGTTAGAGTGTTGACCCTATAAAAAGGTCAAAAATAGCTGCTTGCACCTAGAATGCCAAGCTGAAATCAGATCACTTTACAGAGCGACGAATACAGCTTTCTTCACTCAAACCACACTTAACTAAAGCCCTGTGACCAGGTTGTACATAAATTATCTCCAGTCTCCCTGTTAACACGGAATCAAGATTTTCAAAAAAAGTAAAAACAGTGAGGTCTTTCTCTTCTGGTATAACCCTCTCTCCCCTGCATGCTCCCATCACAGATGAGTGCGACTCAAGACAGAAGGTTGTCAGACCTAGGGGGATATATATATATATATATATATATATATAGCTAAGTTGAACTCTGTGAACCAAAAGACAGATTTATCTCCTTATTTCTGGGTTTACAAACTTAGACTGAGTAGATAATTTGCCTTTAAATTGATAATGACAAATATAGTACAGGAACAAACTGGTCATTGCAGTCACAAAAGGCCTCTACCCACTTCTAGCTTTAACCACATAAAAAGTAAGAACAATGGCATGACAACTGAAACACCAGTTTAGCCCATATCAGAAGGCTGCAAGTCAGAAAAATTGTTACATTTTTTGCCAAGCACATAAAAAACAAGACTGATGAAATAGAATACATGTTTTAGGCCTCACTTTCACCTCAATAGACAATCTTTTGATGAAAGGAGGAGAATATAGTGTTGAGCAAGAGACTTCTTAGGCATTTGTGTTACTGGGTTTGACTCTATAACGGATCGGTGTGATGAAGTAATTTACAATTTTTTATTGTTTCAATACAAATGCAAAAGAAATATAACTACTGCAGTGCAATATGGATATAAATATGTAAGTACAATGTAAATATTAAATAAAGAAACTAGAAGATTAAGCTATAAACTATATGTAGACAAAAAATAAATCACAGATGAATTCCGTAAGGAGTACATCAACAACAACAACATGAAAATAACACTGTAAAGACAAAGCGTTTGTTCTGAAAAAAATTAGCATTTGCTAAAAATTAGCATTTTGCTCATTTTTTTGCAAAATATGAGCAATCATGCATCTGTAAAACTGGTACTTCAGTCTACAAACAAACAATGGCTAGAGGAACACAACCTGATAATTCCCCAAATAAACTACCTTGATGTCTAAATAAACATATAATATTCACGTTAAAGGTTGTGCGAGTTAATGTAGACAAAAATCAGGCAGCAAGAAGCTTTTAGAAACTGAAAATTTTGCCAGAAATAAATTATTTTGGAATGACTGTATCCTTGCATGCATTAAAAGACTTTAACAAAACATCCACAATACTTTTTTTTCTCCCCCCTCACATCCAATGCAGAAATCCACACAAACCACAAGTTCAAACTGTCAGACAGTGAGCTGCACATCAAGAGTAATGGAAACTAAAGCTGAAGTTTCACAGTGGTTGTTTTTAAAGGGTAAATGATTACTCAAATTCAATGACTAACCATGCAAATCTCAAACCAAAGACATTCCGGCAACTGCAGAATCACTGACAACAGCAGAGACTTCTGCTTATTTGTCCAAATCATTCCCTGGCTATCCTACAATATAAGCAAAATAAAAACTATAGTTATATATATACACGTCTCACAAAAATGTATCAGTATAACGAACAGTGGACGCACAGTTTCTAACACAGTGTACCACAACCAGTGTGTACATCTGTTACACTAACAGATGAAGAAATTATGGCCAATTTCAACATTTCAAATGTAACACACTTCACATTCACCACTCTGAAAGTGTTGTGAAGCAATGACGAAACAAAGCTCAGTTCTGCTCACTCTCTGGTTAGGCACGGTGTTTTTCATAAAGAATTAAAACTCATAATCCTGAAGTCACAGAAACCCAGTTTGACTCTAATGTGATCACCGTTTTATATTATATAATTAAGATATAAATGAGCAAATTAAGTACATAGTTAAATTTAAAATTAAGAAAATTTGTAGAATTTAAAGAATTAAAGCAACTGAGAGCCTTTTTCTAAGCTGATGAACTTTAAAGTCTCTTTTTTTCCAAAATATAAATATAGTTAAATTAAATCCCAATTAACCCTGTTAAATTTGGGAGTCTTTAGGAAAAACTCTGTTCTAGCACCAATGTTATCAAATATTTAAATATTTTGAGACAAGGCTAATCTAATACTGAAACATGGTAACGAACAGCATATTTGCATAATGACTGAAATCTAGCACCACTGATTAACAATGGGCCGTTAACATGTGGTGCTAGTTTGCAATTATGCAAACATACTGAAAATGAAGAAGTCACTTGGATGAGTGACGAAACGTTTCTCCCACTGAAAACGTTGCGTCCAGATGAACAGAATCAACTTTTTGGGATTTCCTTGCCTGAATGGTTGAGCATGCATGAAGATAAATTAAAGTACTCATTAACTATTTGTTTCCCTAATCTCTTTTTTTAGGAAACCATGAAAGCGTTAGTAAACTATCCCTTCTCACTGTGAAATTTAATTAACTATCATTTAATTAGATAAATAACAAGTCAGCTAATTACTGTTGTCTTCTTTTTATGAAGTGTGACTATCTCTTCAGTAGCAAGACACATTGAAATTGGCTATAAAGATCTCCTCTTTTAAAATAAGCAGTGAATCCATCTGTATATCCCCGACTATGCAAACCCAGCAACCCACTTCCATCATGGTGTCATATGAAGGTAAATAAATCACAACCCAAGCGACTTTAACTTGGAACATAAAAACGCAAAAATAGAACAACTCATTTTGCACTCCACAAATATGTAAATAGTACAGCCTTGAGGTCCCTGGGATTTTCTAAAGGTCGGCGAGTGTGGAGCGTTCAGTGAAGAGATTGCCTGAGAGCACTGTGACTAAAATGGTTGTAGCATTTGTTGAGCTTCATTTCAGAGTTGCTGTTAATTGTTTTTAGAACACGGTGAGGGACATTTGTGTTACTGATTGTTATGAAGCTGTTTGCTGTTCACATTTTTTAAAAAGTTTTTTTTTTTGTTAGTTCTTCATGTTCTGTCTCCGACGATAAGAAGGATAGTGTGTAATTCCTAATCTTTCAAGTGTCTTGTATCCATAGACAAAAGACACTTTAAGGTTATTTAGTTTGTTCTCGTATCTTTGCAACTGTGACCCACTCAATTTGAACTTCTTTTTTTCCCACTCACATGGTAGCCAAAAGTTTAAACTTTAGGTTTCATTTTGGAGTCTTTAGAAAAACTCTGTTCTAGCTCTAACATTGTCAAATATTTAAACATTTTGAGACAATTCAGAATGGCCTAATCTAATACTAAAACACAGCAATAGGAAGTTCACATATATTTTCTCTATGCACAAAAAGTATATAGAGTAACAAAGTAAAGCCATAAAAATATTTTGAATTCTAATATGTTGGAAAAAAATAAAGAGTTTATTAGCACCATTTTAATCCATTTTGAGTATTTTTTGCAAGCACTTCTGAAGACATTCAAAACAATTGACTTCTTCAGCTTTTTCTAGTTTTTTCACAGACGTATGCGAGAGTTGCTGGTGTAAAACTGACAGATTGGACTTCAACACATTTAACCGTGCCGATCTTATGCAAAAAGTCACAGAGAAAATCAGCAGAATTTCAAAATTGCTGTAACCAGATGTGCATACTTCACTGCTCCTCAGCGCCACCTTTAATGTCACATGACTTATAGCAACTTTAATGAAAGTCTGCCTCTCTCCCCATCCTTCAGTGAAGTGCTCACTAAGAAGAATATCATCAGTCTATTGAGTTTCTATTTTGAAAATGTTACTAAACTGATAAACATGCAGATTTTGATCTGGGAGCCAATCAATAATGCGAATTTCCAAGACTATTAGCCTACTACATATCAAAGGAAAAAAAATAGTAATAGAAAACAACTTGCATGGAAGTTATACATTTAATAACAGTGATGTCAAAATGATAATTTACATCATTTCTTTGTCTAAACTGGTACTGAATGAGCTGGTCCAGCAATTACATCCTAATATCTCCGTTCGGCGATTTGTTAAAGCTAAATTGGTTAGCAGTTGCACGCATGCGCACAATTGGCTTTGTGTCCCGGCGATCTTTCCGAGAGCAAATCCAGCATTTGAGGAGGGTGGGAATTATCTTGGCAGCACAAGGAAATCTTTGGGCTGCACGGATAACAACGAGAAACAGTTAGTAGTGTTTTATGAGAAAGTAATGGTGAAGTGCTCTGGTGCTTTTTGTCTAACGGTTAACATGTAGCGATGCTGCATTCACGCTCTCAGAAGTGTTGAGGAATTTCAATAAACCGTCTAAAAAACAATTAAAAGTTAAACCATGGTTGGACTTACCAGCGGATCCACCGGCGATGACCTGACGAGAGGCTTCTCGGAGCATGCTCTGTGGCTTTGTGGCTGTCATTTTTTAGTGTTTTTAGATGCCCTGTCACAGCAAACACGGCCAAACGCTGTTACACGCTCTGTAAGGTTACTGCTACTGTCGTGTTAAGGCGGTATTACACCTGCGTCGGTGCTCATTAACTCCTAACAAACCTGTGGATTTCGTGCTCGTCGGTGAAGCTGCTCGGTGGTGTCCTGCCCCGTGTGGCTTACGGTTGACTCAGAGGTTTCTGTGCTCCTGTAGCGGCAGTCCACGCTGGAGACAGCGCAGCAGCGATATCTCTCCGAGTTCTCACGGGCTAGGCTAGGCTAGGCTAATATGGAGTCAGTTACCCCCCCACTACGGGCCCACACTTACCTCTCCACTCTCTGAATATTTTAAATTAATTCAGTCACCGATAAACGTCAAATAATCCCATATAGAGATAATTACTATGCATTTAGTGTTTTATATTAAACAAATGCAGCTATTAAATCTTTATGCATTTTTTTGTTATATTTTTTGTTATATTACAAATGCAGGTGTTTTAATTAAATTAATTATAATTCTATAATATTTAGATGGGTCAGGGCCCTGATGTATGAGACCACTCACGAGCATTATTCGTGGGTTTTAGGGGTTTGGGGATCTAGAAGCAACCCACTATACAATACCTCTTAAATAAATTAATAAAATCAAATCAGATACTGACACCCCCCCCCCCCCCCCCCCCCCCCCACAAAGTGATAAACATCCT
>VUQG01003511.1:4128-14322 GCA_015106755.1 Etia nguti
TCAGATTAATCCCCGTCACAAAGAAACCTCCTGAATCACACACACACACACACATACAAACACACACACACACACAAACACACTCACCCACTGCATCCACTGCATCCATAAGACTAAGTATAGAGCCTCTGGATCCATTAGTTATAATAAGCTGAAATTTAGCAGTAATGCATCTTACAGCCATAGAGGAGATATCAGATGGTAATGTTAACCATCTGAATACCAATGAAGTACCATAACATGAGTAACCTCATCAAAAAGGGCTGGCTATCTTATAGACATGTGAAAATGTTTTCACAGGACCACACAGAGTTGTGTGAAAAACAAAGTACACCCTATGATTCAGCAGATTGTAGAACCACCGTTAGCAGCAAACTATTTTTCACTCATTCTGTTAGAGATCTGCTGCTGTGCTTGGAATCATTGTCTTTTTTCATGACCCATTTTTAAGCTTTAGCTGTCGGACAGACGGCCTCACATTTGACTCTAGAATACTTTGGTATACAGCTCAGTGACTGCAGGCTGCCCAGCTCCTATGGCTGCGAAACAAACCAAAATCATCACCCCTCCACCACCGTGCTTCAGAGGTGGTATGAGGTGATTCTGTGTTTGGCTTTCATTTTGGTCTTGCCTGTGTTGTGGCTCGTTCAGATGCAACTCTGCAAACTAAAACTACATTTTTTTTTTGTTGTTGTTCAGTTTTGTTTTGGGTTTTTTGCAGTTTCTTTGAGAATTGCACAGTCGGACTTTGGGGTAAATTTACTTGGAAGACTGTGAGACTGAATGCTCCAGACCAGCCAACTACCAAAACTTCTGCTTTTATAAAGGTGCTCACACTTCCTGATAGTGACTTAATGAAATGTATTTGGTTAGCAGGACCTTGATGATATTTACCATCTTAATTCCTGTGGTGTACCTAGTTTTCACAGGATGGCAAAGAGTCCTGTGAAAACTTTCTTTCTGTTTGTTTCCTTGAAGCCAGTAAAGTAAATGTATCAACAGATATTGGGGAAGACCAGCAGGAAGAGTCTCAGTATCATTCAAAAACACACACAGTTTCATTTTAACACAAATATGCTGATATATCCTCATAATAATAATAATAACACATGTTCAAGTGGATGCCATCCAGATACTTAACGTGATCAAAAATATGGCACAAATCAGACAACAATGCACATTTTGATGAAACTCAGGTTTGCTGAGGTGAAGATAATTGCAAAGCACACTGGAGTGTTATATACTGTGCAGCACATTGTGCAGCAAATCATCCCAGCGTGAAGCGCGCTATTACAACGCTTTTATTAAAGCCCCTCTGAAGCGTAGCAGCATCAGCAACGGGGTGGCAAGTGTTGCCATGCTGCCAGGGTGAGTCGGCATGATGATATGAAGGTGATATGAACTAGAGCATGATGTGATTGGACTGAGCCCGCACGTCAAACAGCGAGATGATGAAGGGGGGATGAAGGAAGAAAGGCGGAGGATGAGAAAGCACAGAGAGGTCAGGTGATAGAAGGGGGTGCGGGTGATGTGGAGATAGTGGAGGTCAAACAGGTAAGAGTAAGGGGATCGGATGGGGTGACCTGATCGGGGGTATAAGGGAAATGAGAGAGCAAGGGAAATTGGAGAAGAGGCAAATGTACTTACCTTGACCCTGTGCCTTACTGGGGTAATAGGAAACAAGGGCCAGTAACACCAGTGGAGCCCACAAACACCAACTGATCTGCCCCATTGACAACATCCTCACAGTCTAGACCTGCAAGGACAGAAAACAGATAAGCAAGAAAGAAAGAAAGAAAGAAACAATAGGGGAGATTTAACTCCATGAATGTCATTCGGCCGCGGGGTGACTCAATGCTTCAGTTCACTGATCTAGAATCAGTGATTTGTGTCTAATATCAACTTTTTTAACAGTTACAGAGCAGAAGCTTCACAGTCTACACTGACCACAGAGCTGCAGCTGAGCCTGCCGCCTACACAAAACGAGCCAGAGGCAAAACAGTGAAGCACTTTGTTGGAGAGAAGAGAAGAGAAGAGAAGAGAAGAGAAGAGAAGAGAAGAGAAGAGAAGAGAAGAGAAGAGAAGAGAAGAGAAGAGAAGAGGTCAGACAGAGTGACAGTCAGTTTGATTGACAGTCCAGAGAGGGAACATTTCACAAAGCCATTGTTCAACCAAAAGAGCAAACACTTCTTCCCTATCTCATCTCCTCCTTTCACCCCTCACTTTTTTGTTCTCTCGCCTCCACATTACCCCTAACCCCTCGCCTTCTCTGCCACCTCTCTGCCACTCTTTATTATGAGCACTGATGGACGCACACAGATACCTTCTGATTTTCTCTTTTAGACCCACCTCACTACAGTCATACGTGTAGTTGCATGGATAAAAGGACATGTGGGTGAAAGAAGAAAAAAGTTCTTTGATGATCATCGATCGTTCTGTGGTGTTGAATGAGGAGCAGGTCTTTCATTCAGATATTGTCAAAAAAGCAGAAAAATTACAATGCAAATTAATAAAAATACACAAGAATGGGGGATTATTTTCCTAGTTTTTCATGCTTATGGAGAGGGATGGAAAAGTGAAACGACTTAATTTGCAATAAATCTTTCACACACACACACACACACTCACACACACACACACACACACACACACACACACACACACACACACACACACACACACTGACAATCAACATTTCACACACACAAAAACTTTATCGGGGCTGCTAAAGTAAGATGATTAGACTCAGAGGGAGCTTAAACGGTCCTCCCGCGGTCCTATGAAACAGCAAACCTTCAAATAGGCACCAAAGTTTCCCTTGTCTCTGTATTGGATTGATGATGATGATAATCCGTCTTTTAATTCGAAGGGAAATTTTGAAACTGGTTAACTGCTTTAATTGCTTAATGAAGACCAGAGAAAAGGCGTCAACGTCAATAAAATCTAGCAATTTGTTGCTTGGTTTTTGAGAGAAATACTAAATATAATAATAAGGAAGACCGAGAAAGACACGCGGATCAGTTAAGAGTAAATAATTTTTAACACATCGGGAATAAAATACAAACTGATTGTTTTGTAGGTGAAATTTTCCTTAGCTTAAGAGATTTTTTTAACATAAAATATGTATCTATTTTCCACCTGCCCTCATGCCTGCAAGTTTGATTTCATGCCCGCAGCACGAATGCCTCCTCGGTGATCATGTCCAAGTGCTCCCGACTGATTTAATTTAAGTTTCTCAGGCAGATTTCACTCAAACTATCAGACCTATTCAAATTAACCGATTTGGTCGAAATACTCCAGCGCCAGCAACACACCTGAGACCGACTCAGTTGTCCACACAATGAATGAAATCGCCTTTCATACCTCTCCAGTCATCAATTCAAAGCGTCCTTTTATCCCCCAAAGGAAATCCCGTGAATACCAAAGACCGCTCCTGCTTCTGCCTCCCAAAGGGTTCCTCTTTCTTCTCACTCTTTCTTCCCCTCTTCCTTTCTCTCACTCCTTCTCTCCGGATACAATTCGTTCAGTCCGGAGTGGGTGTTTCTCTCCTCGTTATTCAGCCATCCCTCCCTCCGGCTATTCCTCCCCTGTCCCAACCCTTTCCTTCACCCGGATTCATCTCACAGAGAGAGAGAGAGAGAGAGAGAGAGAGAGAGAGAGACAGAGAGAGAGAGAGAGAGAGAGAGGAGCGAACCAGTGGCGCTGCGCAAAATCCTCCGCTGCCAACCTGCAGGTTTTAAATCGGCTTCAGCCCCTCAGGGTCCCTTATGTGCGCCTCCGCGGTCACGACGGGACTTGTCGTGGAGGACGTATCTGTAATCTGTGGCTTTAAAGGACCCACACGGTTATTGTGTGTGCACGGTCTTTTTTCTTCTTCTTACTTGTAGGGGGAAAAAAGTCAGTCTGAAAAAGGCTCTGTGCGCTCAGAGCAGGTGTCTGGCCATGCCCTGCTGCGCTGCCAGCTTTGATGTTGGAAGGCACAATGACACAGGTTTTCACCTCAGCTCAAAACTGGAGTTTAAAAGAAAGAATCTGACAGGAACCATATGGAACATTTTAGCTTCACAGTTTCACTTTATTGCATCCATAGGCCTAAATGTTCAGCTCTGGGTTTATGAAAAAAACTTGGAAATCACTTGAAACCTTTCATGACTTTTTTTCTGTTCCCCAGTAGAACAGTCCTGTTTCCCCATTTTACCCAATTCAAGTAAACTTCTGCCTGAAATAAAACAAATTATTTCGAAATTCTCAAATTCAAATATGAACTCAAATTCTTCTAACGTCAGAAATTTGTATTTAGTGCAAAACATTTTCAAATAAATAGGTGCACAATGTTGTCTTGCTACTAATCTAATTTTAAGATTCTTAATTGTTCCTAACCTAAGACAGTGTCTCTAAAACCTCTGGGTGTTGACTTAATTTCAAGTTTGTAATGTATTATTAGTCAGTCAGCTAGGTATTGGGATTAGTTGTCCAAAATTGGATCCAACTTTAAAATGCCAAATCTTGTAGTTCCTCTGATGGCCACTTGAGGCCGACTACGATAGCCAGTCAGTCTGTATAGACTTACATGTTAAAAACCCCAGTTTTATTGAATTTCAAGCAAGTTTACAAGCATGGTACAAAAATAGTTTTGGCCTCTATAAATTCAGTTCAGTTCAATTTTATTTTATTTTATACCTCCAAGGTAAAGATCCTACAATCATACAGAGAAAAGTCCCAACAGTCAGATGACCCCTTTAAGCAAGCTCTTGGCGACAATTGGAGGGAAAAACTCCCTTTTAAGAAGAAGAAACCTCTGGCAGAACCAGGCTCAGGGAGGGGTGGCCATCTGGTGGCCATCCTCCCCTCACCCCCAACCATTTGGGGGTGAGGGGAGGAAGACAGGACAAAAGACATGCTGTGGAAGAGAGCCAATGTCTGAACTCTCAACTATGAACTGTTGGTGCCATTTGAAGCATTAGTTGAGACATTATATGACTAATATTATGGCTTACTGTAAGGTACTGACCTTCCAAGAAGTTTGTGCTTCAGTTTTGTTGAGTGCAATTCAAGTATTTTAGTCTGTTACTTGGAACTAATTAACAAATATGTGTTTCTGTGAACTCCAACTGTGTGGTTTATGATTGGCCTTCGAGCTTAGCAGATAGCATAGCACTACACCCTCTTGTGTCATACAGTGGACTTTAAAGCAGACCACAGTCCATGGTGTGCAGTATGGCTTTTTTTTTTGTTAAAGTTTATTTAACAGATATTCTTGTCAGCAGGGAAAGAGTGTGAAGCGGGGAAATCACTGGTGAGTAACAGTTCAGTGAACAGGAGCGCTTCTTAAAAAAATTCTTGTTCCAGTGTGAGCACAGGAGAGAGTTGCAGGCTGGGGTTTTCTAGAAGGTAAGGCAGTGGAATGCGTACAGGTGAGCATGAACTTGATTCTTCCTTTCACAGAAACTAACCAGCTCGGGATAGCAGACGGTTTTTGGTGAGAGAGCTCCTTCAGCCGACTGAGAGAGTCATTAGGAAGCAGAGGGGAAAGTGGTGTTTGTGAGGAGAATTCACAGGGAGCTTCAACAAACATCAGAGAGCCTGATTACCAAAATCGATACAACAACAATCTGGCCAGGAGAGTGGGCTTGAGCTGGTCCTTAAGTATAGGAAGGTAATGAGCTGATAGCACACAGGTGCAGAGTGGAAAGGCAGCAGGCTTTACTTGCAGGGCGGGTCTACCCAAACTCCACCTGAGGGCAGGAGAAAGGAGAAGAGTGGATAGTTAAGAGACAGAAAGAAAAGACGAGGGAACAAGTCCTTTGAGCATGATGCACAGGATTATGGGAAAATTAAGATGGAGTAGTCATCCCCACCTGTCATTTCACAGGGTTCGGGATGTTTCCTGAAACCACAATCTTTACCAAAACCTAACCAAACAGTTTGCAGGGCCTAGACCTAATCAGTGAGTGAAAGTGAAGCCAAAAAGCTTAAAAGTGAGAATTAGCAGCACCTGACAAAACAGCATTATATGATGAGAACATTTTGTGTTCTTCAACAAACTGTTCTTTCAAACTAAATGAGCATTATAATGGATTAGCCAGCACCACAGGTTCCTCCATCGGGCTGAGAAAAAGACTTGAGCGCACTTTGAAATCCT
Source organism: Etia nguti (assembly GCA_015106755.1). Taxonomy (NCBI): domain Eukaryota; kingdom Metazoa; phylum Chordata; class Actinopteri; order Cichliformes; family Cichlidae; genus Etia; species Etia nguti. The sequence continues at coordinate 10,271 of VUQG01003511.1, forward strand.
GTTTATGCACTCAGCTCTGCTGCTCTTGAAGAAACTGAGGAAATTTGCCCTGAGGGCGGAAGAATGGGAGTCATGGGAAACTGAGACAGGTGAAATGTGCCAGTGGCTGAGTTGAAACGCTGAACAGCTACACTCCAGGTGTGTCCCAGGGGCACATAAATACTCTTAGCACAGACATGCACGTCTTAGCGCCAAAGTACTGTCCAGATGTCATAAACACTATAATCAGCTGGATAAGGATTCTGCGTCCATGTCCCTCTCTCCCTTCCTCCCTTCCTGTCCTTCTGTTGTCCCCTCTCCCTTCATGTTTTCTGTTTGTAGAAGACCACACAGCAGACAAATGCAGTGCATGAAGACAGTGTCTGCTGTCATACTCAGGGATTGAGGTTAAGACATAAGGATAATAAATCAATGGTACGTCTATAGCTAGAAATTACACAATATATTCATATTTTTGTTCATGTATTTACTTTTTTCTGTTTCATAATCAGTAACTTCACAGCTAAGAGAGTTTGTTCAGTAGTCTGTCTGTCACATTTCTGACTTACATTTATGTATTACAGTCTGACTGTGGCACGGGAGGTGGTTGGTTCGATCGTAATGTATACTCTGACACAATACTGAACCCCAAGTTGAGTGCGAATGTGTATGCATGTTAGATAGACAGCACTTATGCTTAAGGGGGAAAAAAGCGCTTGCATGAACCTGTGTGTGAATGAGGATTGTAGTATAAACCATTGTGAACTACTCAAGCGGAGTAGAAAAGCACTTTATAAGAACCAGTCCATTTGCCATGTCTCTATTACTCGTGTGAGTAATTTAGAAGGGAAAAGAAATATGACAAACTGGTTTATTTACCAGATAAAGAGGCACTAAAACCAGATAAATCCAGCTTGGCTGTGATGTGTAATCCTTATTGATGTCACTTTATATTCCAAGTCCTTAGTGGGATCTGACTGACAGCTCTGCTCTACTGACTTACAGGCCAACAGACCTGAAGACCTGCCCGATGTATGAACCACAGCACTGTCCTCACCGCAGGTCCGTTTTCTCCTATTCATTCCTCTTGATGTCCTCTCTTAATTCACCTTGTTATCATCTCCTTTTTTCCCTTCCTCATTGTCCTTTCCATTTTTTTCTCCCTTTTCACCCCCCTTACTGATCTTTTCATCCTCCTTCTGTCTCTGCCGCCATCACTGTCCATCCTGACTGGGGCTTTGTTGAATAAATAAATCACTCACATGGTGAAGTTGATCTGCAGGTCATTTAGCTCAGTGCCATATGGTCCAACTGTGATGCTTCATAAAGTTTTTAAAGTCACAAAACAGCTAATGATATCTGTAAAAACTGCATACACTGCAGCACTGCAAGAAATGCTTCATTATAAACCAAATAATGTCCACCAAATAGTCTACTTCTGGACAAGTGCATTCAGATGGTATGTGACAGATGTCATATTCAGACAACCTGGATGGTAGGGCACTGCTAGAGCTGTTTTATCCACTCTAAAAACAGTTTCTTTAATAAAATAAAAGTTTTCATAAGGCACACTTAACCTCCAAGGTTTGTAATCCACATAACAGCTGTTTTCTTTTGGCGATTCCTTTGGTCACTCAGCTGGTGTTTAAGACCTCCTGTTTACACCAGGTCAACATATTGTAATAAAAACTGATCAAAGTACACCACGGTCTGTCGCGTTTCTTTTATCTTACTGTAATTGTTAGGAGCAGGCCGCCATTGTTGTTTAGACAAACAGAGAAAGCCTCACTTCCAGTGCTGTGGAGGATTTTCCCCAGGAAACACAAACCCCCTCATTTGTGTGTATCAGCACACGTTTAAAGCTCAACGTGTGTGAAAGACGAATGTTCATTGGGTGGCATCAATCAGCAATGAGTAAGAGAGCCGCAAATTTACTCATGCTCTTCTTTCCAAAAAGAAAAAAGAAAAAAGGAAGAAAAAAAGCAGATTTCTTGAAAACATCCCTAAATATAAGCGCAACCTTTTGGCAGTTTAAAAGCTGCAACAAGAAGTAATGCTCATTAGATTCTGCATGTCAGGTCGCACGCTTAAACAATGCATAATTTCAACAACATTCATTTATGTGTCACTTTCTTTACACACACACACACACACACGGTGACAAAAAATCTACAAACACACTCAAATTTAAACAACCGCTTCCTCCACTTAGCGCTGTCTTTCCATTTCACACTCAAACACACACCTGAAGCCTGCTGGTTGACATGTTTAAGATGCAGCGATAACCTGAGGCATTGGGTCTTTGTTCTCTACCCCAGTGAGACAAAACAACTCATTGTGTCTCACACACACGCACAAAAAGCTGCATTTAAACCAGCAGAAGAGCTTAATTTGTTAGTCTTATAGGCTTAAGCTAAAGACCAGGACAAGTTCAAATAGAGCTGACACATTCAAGGCCAAGCATACGCACACGCAGACGTCTAAACGCCGGACACACACTGCTCTTGAGCGCTGTGTTAATGACAAGCAACAGGTTAATATGAGGGCAGCAAGAGACAGAAGTGACCACAGCCTACTGATTACTCCAGCTAGCCACAGTTATTAGCAATCTTGTCATCTGCTACCAAGCCTGCCATTCTCAGTGCCGCTAACCCGACAGCTCTTAAGGTCACGAAGCAGCACTTCATGGTGGGGCTCGCAGATAGAGGTGATTAACTCATAAAGTTATTTATTTGAAAACTCTGGGCAAAGGTGGCTGTTTGACTGCTTATGAGCAGAGGTATCTCATGCATGCACATTCACCAGATCTCCTCAGTTCAAAGCTTTAGCCATGGTAGTAATTAGCATAGAGTCAAGTCCTAGTGCATGCTAAGTGCTAGTTAATAATGATGATATCCAACATCCCCACTGTGCATCATCAAACAGCCCAACAGAACTTCTAGTGTGGCTGCAGATGCTTAGGTTCTTTGAATTTCCAATTCCACAAATGAAAAAACAACACGGACTGATATTAAAACACTGGGTGTTGCAATTTGACAAGAAAAAAAAATCTGCATTATAGTCAACCGTAGCAACTAAAAACAGTGTCTCATATATTGATTTCACTTCTCCACCATTAAGTTGTTAAAATACGTTTGAAATAGGAAATTCTGTGTGAGCCAAAGGTGACTTCTTGCCAGAGTAGCTAGCCAAATTCACAGAGCTTGCAGCCACAGCCCAAGAAGCATTTGGCAGGCAGCTAACAGTTCTGCTTGCTGTGACTTGTCCTGAGCTCATCCTGTGAGAAGAGAAGTGGAGGACAGGAGACAATTCACTTGAAAACACTGTAGTCATGCCTGAAAGCCATTCTGCTCATTAACTGAGCAACCACTGAAGCACTGGGTTTTTTTCTTCTCCTCTTTTCTTTCCTTTCTAAGTAATATTCAAAGGTTCCTTATTTCTCACACGATAACACAGATAACCTTTATTTAATTAAGGCAGTAGTCACACTCTTTGGCGCTCTGTGTCAAAAAGCTAATTAAACTGTTTCAATGAATTTTTCTGCTTCATTATTTCCACTCTCAGAATGCAAAAAAACATACAATAGAAATACTAGAAAAACACTACACAACACAACAAATAGTTATGGTTAATTTTGAGGAAATAAATTATTTACTAGACGTTTTTGCATTCTTGGATATATTTTCAATTTCAAGGTATTCTGTATGCATTAATGCATTGAAAGCAGGGGTGATAAATATGCAATGAGTAACTTGATACACATAGGTACAATTAGTACAGTCATGGTAAAAAAAAATTAGAGTACAGCCTCTTTAAATTCTAACCTTATATGAATCAGGACATAATACAAAGAATCTTAAAATTAGTTTGTTTTTTTTTAAACCTGAAATTAACAACAACACACGACATGTTACAATATGTCATTAGTTAAGTCAAAATACAGAAACAGTGTGTGAAAAACATAGTGAAGAAGACTCTTACAGCTTCCATAGGAATTAGGAGGGTAAATAGCAGCCAGCTGCTGGTAATCCAATGAACTTCATTAACTTATCAGCAAGTGCGAAGACCTCTAA